>SJJU01072174.1:0-72653 GCA_012932125.1 Conopomorpha cramerella
TCCTTGGGGTCGTGGGTGTCGGAGTGGGGTCACCGGCACCTGCTTGTACGGCCCCGAGAAGGGCGGCGGTTACCCTATGACCTGGTAACCACCGTCGGCGATGGAGGTCGCTGGGGCAGACACGTCACCGTCTGCCCCGAGACGGAGTCCGAATACCGGACAGATCGCTTGGGCGGGTCCTGACGCAATTTCTCCGGGTACTCCCGGGACCCGCCCTGCTCGCGACACGGAGGTCATCGTGGGGGTTTAGTCGGTAAGAGACACCGACACTACCCCGTTCGCTGTCCCCATGGTGGCGGGGTGTCCATGAGGATTCCACGACGTAAAAAAAAGAAGTAAATTCGCGTGTAGCACTGGGTTTATTATTCCAGAGCATACGCTTCGATCTTACAGTGTCATGAAAGAAAACATCGCGAGGAATGCTGCATATTTGGGTTTATCACGTGATAAACCGTTGATTCGCTTAGCACGTGCCTGTGCCTATCCGGCTTTGGCTAAAAAGTCGTCACAATTCCTATATTTATAAGTCTTGGACGATTTTTTATCCTGATTCATAGTCGGCCAAGAAAATGGCAGATCTTTAAATGACATAATCCTGTGTACCAAAATAATTCATAAGGTATAGTTGGTATTATCTATTATGAATTACCGTGTTAAGGGAAAAAAATGTCATCATTTCATCAACCTTTTCACGGTAGAATCTATACCGTTTTCTAAGCCAACTGTAAGTACAGTTCTTTAACTATTGGAAAATTCACATCAACTATTTAAACACCTTGCTATTTTTTATTCTATTCTTCTTCGGTGACATACTTCAGTTAAATGAGCAAGAACGGTGGTAAAAAATATTATGTATAATGAACAAACACAAACTTTTCACAGAGGTACCCTTTAGGTATATCCGAACTGTGCGGTGCCCTAACAGGGTCCATGTTGGACCATCAATATATAATTAAGATCATAAATGTACACATGGAAGCACAATAAATGAATATGAATATGAATATATTTATTTGCGCTATACTTCACCTGGGCACTGAATAGTGGGGCCGCAGAGAACCAACACCGTACCTACATTTTCTCTAAGACAATCGATCGATTCCAGGCGAGCGATCACCAAGATAAACAGCGAAGCCGACCTTCGCGCCAAGATGAAGCCATTCAAGTTCACAAAGCGTGAGGAGAACGGAGTGCTGGGCGGCGGAGTGTGCGCCCACGCGATGCCGAAGCCACGACGCAGGAAGCGCTTCCGAGCTCGACCCGTGCCGAGGAACCTCTTCAGCAACTACTTCTTTGAGAAGAAGAAGGAAGATGACTTCTTTAGGTTGGTGCATTTTACACATTTTTATATGGTACTAGCAAACCCGGCGAACTCCGTTTCGCTACCAGATGGGTTCGTTTCGTTTACCCGCTTTTCTGTTGAATTTTTTCCTAAATTTTCTTTGCTATAAACCTCACGGAGCCCGAGACCTTTCCAACGAATGCAAAACCGTGGAAATCGGTGCGTGCGTTCTGGAGTTATAGCGTCAGGGAGGAAAACCCGACTTATTTTTATATAGTAGATTTCAATGCATGGGATATATCTCCTCTCTATATCAATTAAAAGGCTCAATGAAGGTCTTTCTTTCTAATTATCTTTCACGAACGTTAGTTTCGCGTGTTCTTTATCGTAGAACGTTCCGTAAAACGTTCCTGATTAGGTCACTAAATTCACGTGGTTCTGTCCTCTCGCAATGTGCCAAGTGACGAGTTTTATAGAGAGTGGTTGTTATGCGCTTCCTGAATACACTGGAACCATTCCAACCAGCATTCATCCTACTGACCAAACGTGTCTACCTTGCTATCTCCTATCTCCACAATCTATCTTTTGTAGATCTTGAACAAGTACATTTTTCTCACAACTTGTGAGGAAAATGTACTTGTAGTACCGTATACCATCGATAAGCTATGATAAAATGAAGCAAGCGTTCAAAGATCTATAGACTACTTTACCAGCTCAGTGGAAATTGACGAATTATTACCTACATACCAGGTTGACCTCTTCATACAAAAAGCAACAATAATCTCATCGAGTTTCTATGGGGAGGTCGAATTTTTGTTTCGTTCCGGGTCACAGACAACTGCTGAAATGGACTAAGTAGTGTCTACAGAAACTATAGACTTCGACTTAAAAGGATATGCCCCGTTCACCCTCTTTAATTACCACAGGGCAATGAACCGTCGCATTCGTTCTGAAGAGATGCTGAAGCTGGCCAGTCTGCCGGGCAGTATGGCGGCGAGGATGGAAAGAAGCCGGCTCTCGACGCCGGCGGCTCATAGTGACTTGCCAGTAGATCCCTCCCCACCGCTGCCTTCTGACGCCTCGTCTGACAGAAAGGTCACCAGTAGCCCCCTCAAGGAGCGAAGGAAGAAGGAGAAGGGAGAATTTATTACGACTTCACCCCAACCCTTTAGGTTGAGCACTGCTGAGAGAGCAGCTAAGAAGGTAATTTATCTGTTTTAAATCTATATTCTGTGGCTAAGTTGGTTTTGATCTGGTAATGAATAAGCATGCTTTCATGTGCACCACCACATCATGCAGGGTAGCTATGATGAAGTTCCTCCAACTTGATGCATTTATGAAAGAAACAAGTTTCTAGATAGAAAATATATGTATCTAAATAGATTAATCATGGTAAAAGCTTGATAATATCAAATTGTCAATGTCATATGGTTCCTTCTTACATTTACAGTAGGTATTTAGATGCTTATTGCAAAAAGTAAATTATATTGTATAAGGGACCAAATAATATGAAAATATTTGTTTTTATCGCTGTGAACAAGCGTTTGACCACCATCCTGCCTGATGTTAAGCAGCGACGTGGTCTACGATGGAGCACACTTGTTCATTAGATACCTAATTCTTTAGTTTCTTTGCAAGCATTTGTATTGTCCTATGTGTACGTATAAAAGTAACTAAACTATAGATTCTTTCCAATTCGTTATCTACCAGATGGCAGACCTCACTAAGAAGATATACCAGGACAGCAAGAGTTCAAGTGCTGACGCTTCAATGCGGCCTCGAGCCTACTCAGCATTTGATCTCCGAGCTCACGCTGCGGGTCGGTCCAACCTCGCCGCCCTACTCAGAGTGGAAACCGTCAGGCAAAGGTTTGAAGAGGAAGCCACAAGGAAACTTCTGGAGCGCCAGCGACAGACTGAGATGAGGGCCAGAGATCGTCTTCTGAGAACTAACCCATCATGGCGGCTGGTGAAAAATAAGTAAATTACAGTTCTCTGCATTACAATTCTTGTCCTCATGTACGTGCGTATCAAATATGCTCACATAAATACCAGGTATATCGATAAAAGTCAGCTTAGAAGTAAATTCGTCCACGGTTCAGAATAATTTATTATGCTCTGGAAGAACAGGAAATAAACTGGCATCTTTCATCTCCAAGACAGTACGCGCGAGACATCTAGCTCTTTCGCTCGCAACGACGCGATGATATGCGACCCACCCAAATTGCTGAAGATACGCGCCTATGTACATACATACATACATACACTTCACGCCTGTCTCCCAGAGGGGTAGGCAGAGACTACAGATCTCCATTTGTCACGATCCTGACATACCCCTTCGCTTCATCTACATTCATACATCTTTTCATACATGACCTCCGGTTTCGAGTACTTTTCACGCCACCTTCGGCCAGGACATCACCAATCTGGTCTGTATATGTCCTTCTGGGGCGACCTCTACTCACCCGCCCATTACATCACCCATATAAATCTCTTTCGTCAATCGACTTTCATCCATTCTCTCCATATGCCCAAACCACCGAAGCATGCCCTTTTCAATCTTGGTCACTACGTCTTCCTTCAACCCGCAACTTTCCCTTATCACACTATTCCTTATCCTGTCATTCAATGTCACGCCTTTCATGCTCCGCAATGACCGCATTTCTACGGCATTGACTTTACGCGCCTATGTGCCAAAGAGAATTACACGACGGTCCATATATATTTGACCGTCAGCGCTAAAGTGGTCTAAGCCACAGTTTTTATTGTTCCGACTTAAGTTTTACGTAAATTTACTAAAAACATGTTAAAACAAAAAAAAAACATGTTTAAACATTTTTACGTACAAAAAAATAAACATTTGGACAAAAATTAGCTTTCATAAAATATCTACACACATCACATAAGTGAAACTCATTATTCCAAAAAACCCTGTATCTCCATATTGATTGGTCTAGGGTTAGGCCACTTTAGCACTGACAGCCTCATTTATAAACTCAAATTCTTAATCCCTAATTTCGTAGACAGAACCTTTGGAGACATATCTCCTACTTATTACTACTTACTTTTACCGTGACAGTTAGAATTTAACACATTTTCGGACAGTAAAATAGACACAATAGATGTTTTATTGTTATGACGCCTATAGGCGTTTACTGTCCGGGAAAGAGTTAAGTATGTAAGTATGAACCAATGGTAGGTGGCCAGATTATCGCCCGCGTTTTGACATGCCTTGCCATGCGGAATTACATGTGCTACACATTCTACTAGTGACATACTTACTTTCAGAGCAATTACCGGAAATAATGTGCGAAACGATTCAAATTATCGTAAAAGCCTGTGTGTAGCCTGCTGATTCAATGATTACAGGCCGTCGTATTTAAGGTTCTCTCTCTTACTTTATTACTTAGGTTCTCTCTTTTATTTTATTTTGTATGCTTGTTTCATGTGTTTTATTATATGTGATATGATCTTGGTCGAAATAAATAAATATTATTATTATTGTGATGAAACACGCACACCACAAGGTGTGTGAACCCTATAACGGCGATGGGCTCATCTCCTGTCACGTTGGGTTAAATACGCTTGGTGAACCGTGGGTACTTGCTTGGCAAGTGCCTCTGCCTACCCCGCTTTGGGATTAAAAGGCGTCAAGTGTAGTGTATTCCATTTACCCTCCTCAAGTTCAACGCTCTTTTTTTCAGATGACAGATTCTTTTTAAGACAGAAAGAAGAAACAAAGGTTATTTAGGTATAACCAGCCTTAGAAATTGTTAATGTACCTAGAAAACATTTTGTCTTTGTGGTTCTTGCTGCACAATCAAAATTCATGATAGCTTTTAGATTTATTGAACCCTAAAGGGATAGGTTTGGACGTGTACCTAAATCAAAGCTGATTTATGACAGCAAAATGACTAAAGCGAGCCAATTTTTACTATTAAAGGTCTAAAACTTTTCGTAAACATTTTGTCAGTCTAATTCATTATTACTATTTCCTCTCTTAGCTACCAGGAGGACATAGCAATGCGTCTTCAGACAAGACGTGACGAGGAGCGCATGCGCCGTGAAGAGTTTCTCCATGAAATGGAACTGATGTATGGAAGGGTTCAACAACAGCCTTGGATGTTTGAACGCTACTATGCTCCAAGACCACACGTAATAGCAGACTCTCTGCAACTATCGCCAAGGAAACATCGTAAGAAAAAGTCTAGTAACACAATAACTCCAATGCGTTCTAGGAAGACATCGCTGAATGACTGCGAAGGTTATGACGGCAATGTCATGAGATATTTGGAACGGTTGGACAAAGAATCGAAAGTGTTCTCTGACTCTGAGGCAGCTGGTGATGTTAACAGTGATTTGGTGAAATAGATGTTGGTGATTTTGGCAGAAGAATGGATTTTGACGAGATGGTAGAACGACTGACCTGAAACCTAAGGCCATTATACAGAATGATCTGGATTTTTTTTTAATTGGGATTTCTATTGAAATTGACTCTGGAGGATGTACAGAAATATTAGACTTCGGTTTAAAAGGGTCTTTCCAAACCGATCTATATAATGTAGTGAGAGCATCTAGATCTTCTATTGGATTGTAATAAAATAATAAGTAACCTTAGACCAAAAACAACTAGGCTTGCAATCCAAAACTGACCGTTTAGAACAAAACTAGACAAAAACATGCACCACATGCAGCAGTGGAAAAGCAAGAGATTATTATCTTCTGTCCCTTATGGCGCAGCAGGGTATTACTTATATGTACCTACTTCTGGATCCAAACTGTCACTTTTACTACCAAAATTACAGTTTGGATAGAGTAGTACATTAAATGTCCATACACATTGCTTAGAAAAAGACAGACTGAGGGTGGTAGGCGGCTTGCATGCCTAGTTGTGTTTGCTCTGAGTGTGTAACCTATTGGAAGTTATTGTAGAAGATGAATTTGTTAATTACAAATATCTATCAACGGTGTTACCCGCAGTAGTGAGGTATATCTCATTCCCGTGAGAATTTCGGGATACATTTAAGCCTTAGCGTACAAGCTATATTATTTTCAAAGTTTCATTGAAATCCAAGCAGTAGTTTGCGCATGAAAGAATAACAAACATCCAGCAATACAAACTCTTTCTTTTATAATATTAGTGGAATATACAGGCATTAATTGTACTCAAGAATAGAGTTATCTCCTTAAGTAACCTCAATTTAATAACTAGGAGTCTATTCTGTTGGTGTTCTATTGTAATATAATTTTAAACGAGGATTAAAAAAAAATAATCTGTCGAAGATAGTTGAAAACGAAAGAGATGCAACTACTTTATTCTATGATCGTTCATCCTCCGCCTCGCTCTTTCGTTGATTTTTTTAAAGAAAACTCATTGCTTCTAGAAATATCACTGTACATAATAACCCAACGTGTTAGATAGTAAAAATATCGCAAATAGAGTTTACACAGTTATGATTGGGTTTAATCAGGACGATGTCGTTCATCGCGTTGTTTTACTTCACGATTTGATGATTTTTTTTATAACAAGCGTTTGACCACCATCCTGCCTGATGTTAAGCAGCGATGTGGTCTACGATGGAGCACACTCGTTCATTAGGTACCTATTCATCCGCGACTTGAAAACCTTGACCTATTTGATGGATTTCAGATTCTTGTTCCTCCAATATAATTAACTAGGAGGTAATATGGTTAGGATGTTTAAGCACAATAGACAACAAGTAGTCAGAGCATCTGGCTCTAAAACAACGGTAGCGGGATCGATTCTTGCCTCCGACGACATTTTAGGTGTGATCCAACACAAAAATTAAAAGCTCTGAAAAGTTCTTTTTAGAAAATAAAGTTTATAATTTATCTAAGTATATTATGAATAGTATACAGAACTGAGTATAGCTTATAGATAGATAGAAGTAAATGTTTCTTTGAGCTTTGTGGATACAGTTAAGGACTGCCGGAGCGTTAAACTTCCGTTGTTTTTTGAGACAACTGACCGTAAAAAATACCTCTACCAGAGGGGTAGGAAGAGATCGTGATACGAGAGATTACAGATCTTCATTTGTGTGTGTCACGGTCATGACCCTTTTGCTTCGTCTACATTCATACATATCTTCATACAAGATCTCCAGCTTCGAGTACTTTTCACGTTATCTTTCTCTACGAATATGTTGAGAACCCAGGTGTTTTTCAAAGCGACAGCGGAAATGTTAGACTCCGGAAGACCGACTACCACACAGTACAAAATACGTAGGTACCTAAGTTGGTAACTTATTTGACTGTAATTTGTATCATAGTTCAATAAAAAATATTATAAGAAAAATTACTTCCATATTTAAAAAGCTGAATTTATGCAATTACCTACTTTCCTAGATGTTCTAGCCTGTATATGGTTAATTAATATAAGATATAAAAATTAGTCTTAGAAAATCCCTTAAGGTACTTGTACACACATGTTGTTATATGTAGTGGCGTACTTTTGCAGCGATTATCGTAATATTATTAGCAGTGTTTGCCTCGAGCTCGACTTGACGGGATTCGTATTACGAGTCGAAGCTTTGACATATTTGGCGTCTGGTGGCATCATCATCAGCCACATGATGTCCACTGCTGGACGAAGGCCTCCCCCAATGATTTCCATGATCATTTGGAGGGAAATGCCAATAAACGCCACGCTTGGCAGGCGGATTGGCGATCGCAGTGGTGCTGTGGTTTAACTCGCAGAGAGCGACTGTCTGTCCTTTGGGGAGTACTCTTGGTCACCTCTTACGACACCCACGACGGGTAAAGTTGGGCTGGGGTGGTGGCACATGTATTTTCTTCGCCGTCAGCATACGGCTTTGTGATTGTAACTTAATAGCTTGGTGTTTACTTACCGAGCCCCAAAAGCACGCCACTAAGTACCATGTCTATCAGTACCTGTAAGTAACAGAGTGTAAAAGGATCCCGAGGAATGGTCTTAGAAACGTTGTTGTGCTCGACAATATGAACAACTTTTAATATGGTGACTATGCGGGGAAAGACAAATTTTTTTTCAACTCCAACAGCTTACATTGTCGCCTTAGTAAAAGTTGTTGATATTGACGAGCCCAACAACGTTTCTAAGACCATTGTTCCGGGTCCTTTTAATCGCAGTATACCTATCAACATAACCAAGTGTGCAATAATAAAAGTATCATAAAAATGTACTCGGTAGTTTTATTTATACTTATTCAATTGATTCGTTGTTTAATTGTGGATTAGCCTGTCCAGTAACCAGGGTAGGAAGTACGAGATGGACGCGTAGACACCGGGCTTCCGGCCGCAGTAGGCGGGGCCGAATGAGACCACGCCCACTAGGTAGCTCTTCGGACCGTCGGGGCTGTCATACACCTGTGGTGAGATCAATAATTTTAATAACTTACAGTTTATATTATATTTAAGAATATATCTGGTCTGAAGCCTAGTGGATAGGTACTTGACCTGAAATTGAGAGATTGTGGATCAATGGGAATCTGTCAGAGCCTATGTACGCCACGCGGTGCTCATACGGTAACAAAATCGTAATGAAACCATGTGTGTGAACCCTATGTCGGTGACGGGCTGGGCCCTGGCCCGTTACGTTAAATACGCTTGGTGAACCGTGGGCTTAAGTGCCTCTTCCTACCTCCAATGGGGAATAACCGACGTATAACCGTCCCGAAGAATACGTTACCTTCATCAAAGGTCCTCCAGAGTCTCCGAGACAGGCGTCTTTGTCAGTGTCACCGCCAGCGCAGATCTCCGCCATGCTCATTTTGAATTTCTTTCCCAAAGATTCGCAGGATTCGGGTCTCACTACTGGAAGCTGAAAGACGATTAGTATAACCAGCTGTGTCCTTGAAATCCTTGAAACCTTATGGGGACAAATCCCGCGACGTGGTAAACATAAAACTTCCATTTGTCTTACGTTACCGTGTCCACAAAAGTGCTAAGCAAGTGTTCTAGGGGTGAAGTCTGCTACATTTTCGTAGGTTCATCGCTCTAGCAAAGTACTTAGCAGCTAACGATGTGTAGTCGTCTGCCATTCTGATATCAAATTCTCGAATGTAGCTTGAACCGATAAGTTACTTTGGGATAACTATTGGCTATGTGCGCGACGGTGGCGACGCGTAGCGTTTACAACATTTGCGGAAGCTGTCAAATAATAACAATGTAAACATTGTTAGTTTTCTTTGCAAATATAAATATATAAAACCAAATTATATAAGTTGACAATATTATATAAGTGAAATTTATTCAATAGTTTGTAAAATTTATACAATAATAAAAACCGGGTTTAACCCTTTATAGGGCAAATTAATTTTCGAGTATTCTGTTACTGAAGTAATATTTTTTTAGTTATATGGGTTCTAAAGAATGTAATAATGCCATTTTTATCTAAGTATTGCACCTGGTTTTGCTTGTAGGTACATGTCACAAATGTAACCAGTGTCCAATAAGGTAATAATCTGGTGGTTACAATCGAAACCAAAGACCATTTAGTACTTGTATTGTGAAATTAAAAATTCAACAATAATTTACCAATAAATATTTATTTTAGTATCAAATCAACAATAATCTACTAATAAAGTATCGTATTATAGTTATAACATAAATGGGAACATAAAAAATACCTCCAGTTACTAATGCTGTAGATGTTTGACAGAATATCTATACTTAGTAGTGACTTTTTTCAGTAAAATGTAGTTACATACAGTTCTTATGTTCTGATAATTTTTGCAGCTATGCAATCATTTAGTAGGTACTAAAATCACAGTTTTATGATTAGTCTCAATGATTTTCGCATTGCACATAAACGAAAATAATAATTATCAGTAATCAGTAAGTCTAACAGCGCATCGTCTTTGAAGGCCCCCTCGAGTCCTGACATCTCCCCTGGTCCTGACACCCCATGGTGTTTCAGCATCATCTATGCCAGATGAAGATGAACGAGAATCAGGCTGGTTCAAAATGACTATATTCGGATTTGAAGTAGGTTGTTCATGAGCAATATTATTATTTGATAACGTGTTGGATTTTCGTCATCTGCTCTGAGTCTGAGTCACCTACAACATCTGAATTTGCAGCTTGCTCATCAGTTATACTCTCTAGAAGAGCATAAAACTCGTCATCGTCGTATTTGTCGAGTTGGAAAAGAGCTCGCGACATCTAAAACAATGAAAAAGTATAAAAAACACGAAAATGCCAGTCTCGAATTTTGTAAAATCATAAAAAATGTGTGACTACTTTGCTCTTTGCCCCCATGCAACATCCGAGCCCGATCATTTGTTTCGTTATGTGTCATTGAATATCATAGTTTATACTATATTTAGTCAAGATCAAACGACAAAAGTGCTATTATGAATTAATTTATACGAAAAAATAAGACATCAACGTGGGTACAGCAATTTGAACAAAAAACGGTTTCGTAGGTACCTACAATGTTTAGACATAAATATTATATAATTTAGATTTTGTTGAAAGTATGCCTTATAGTTTTTTATGCAGGATAACACATAAAAAATAATTAAAACTTACCTTGAAAATATATTTACACGTAAAAACGACGAAAATCTATGTTTTATCACGACGCACATAGTCACCCGCCACAACGCAGGAGTTCAATGGGCATAGGGCACAAATGTAACCACTGTGGTGATTGGCTCTTTATTTGACACCTGTAACTCACTTCATATGGATTCGGTTACAATTGTGCTCTGGGTCCATTTAGGATCTACGCAAATTCACTAAGGACCACATTATCATACTAAATGAAGGTAAAATCGACCTTCAAAACCGACGTGGGAAGTGGTTCCAAATGTAACCACTTGAAGCTTATGACCTATAAAGGGTTAAAACTATTACCTACACATAATATTAGTTTCCAACCACAAACTGAGATAAAATGCAATAAATTAGTATTAGCCGAGCATGTAAGAACGCAACACGTTAAAATTTGACAACGCAACAACAGTCATGATGGCCCATTTCTTTGTTTTGATTTTGTACTGCAATCAACACTTGACAGCTGATCATCCGCATTTGTTTCCGATTTCTGCCGTGTTGTGCGCTGCGGTCGTTATCTTTCTGCCACTACTCGATTTGCACATAGCCAATAATTTGGTACATACTATTACGTTACCGAGATTTTTTATTGTAAGTATAAATACAAGGAATGGATGCAAGGATGTTAAGCAGAAATGCCCGAGGGGCTCTCAGAAGTTATAAGGACTTCTATCGCCACACCTACCTGTATGTATTGCAATATCACGGCAGTTTCTTCAGTGGTCATGTTCGTCTTTCCCCAGCCCGCGGCCGTCACCAGGTCCTTCTCGTTCAAACCAATGATGGAGCGTGGGAGACATATTGGTGTTACGTATGCTGAATAGAAGATTTCACATAAAAAAAAATGTAGAATGAAAAATACAAAATATGCGTCAAGATAATTCATACGAGCCCAAACTCGCTAAATGTTATGTTATTTAATTACTGGACAAAAGGTCTAATTATCACGTTAAACTTGTCAATGAAAGCTTTCAAAATGCTAGAAGGCGAAGGTGGTGAGATCACCACCAGAGTCTAACGTAATCATGTTAAAACTTGTAAAATATACCCAAAGAAGGATAAAAAGGCCTGTCATTATTTTAACAAAGACCATACAATCAGACCATAATATGCAATAATTCATTGAATTCAACCATAGACTTTGAAACAGACATCATTGCAGAGTGACCCAACCAGAGTCACATCATTGCAGAGTGAGCCATACCAAGGTACCTAAATAGTACCTACCTTCTTAATATCGCTAGACGGGGCTTGCAGAATTTCCTCTGTGTGCCCAGAACCCACCCAGCCAGTCATCGGGGAGGTTTTAGTCAGTAGAAGTCAGACACTACCACGTCGCTATCCCAATAGCGGCACGGTATCCAAAAGGAATTTCCTCTCGTAAACAAAAATATGTTCTAATTTTAAACATTGCGTGTGGGTTTTCCCTTACCGTTCAACAAAGCCGGAGTCTTGATTTCAACGAGTGCAATGTCATTGTGGAAGGGAGGCGTGTTGAACTGGTTGTGCTGGATTATCCGCTGGACTAGGTGGTCCTGTACGGGCGGCGCGCACACGCCGTACTGGCAATCGGGGTTCTGATCTATGTTGTATTCACCTAAACGTATTACGTATCTGCCAAATGTATAAGTTCACTGTAGTGGTTTGGATAATATGGGTGGAAAATGCTTATATTCTCATGTACGGTCGGCCAAGAACCATTTACAAAGAAGGTTCATCGCTTTCTTGTTATGAAAGTATTTTAGTTACACACGAACTGTCACTGTCATCAAAGCTGATGGACCAGTTTTGGGCCGACTGTACATACTATTGAATTTATTGACACATTATACACTAACCACCGCTTTCTTGATAGGTAATTGCAGTGGGGAATTTTCAGGGCCACTGTTTCTCTTAGTTATAACAGATGGCGCTAGTTGTATTAGAGGGACAAATGTCAACGAAATTACGAACTTCAAGCAGTCCGTATTGATTTTTATTTTATTTTTTGTTTACATGTTACAAAAATGTCTTAAGTCTAAATAACTCACCTAAACAATAAAAAACGCACTAAAATATAATTGACAGAAGCCCTCCTGGTTATCTACTAGCGACATCTAGATAAGAAACTTTTGGAATTTGAAAATTCCCCATTAGACATTATAAACAACGATGACAGGATCTGTGTTGTAAGGTGACTATCCTAGACAGCCACCGGCCAATCTCATCGTTGATCAAATATTGATCATTCCGGTCCCATGGAAAAACTATATGTACTTTTGTTTCCCTTCTGCAGATCTGATTCAAAATAATTCTCTGACTGCTGAAGAATTTTCAAATAGTCATTCACCCTAATACCAGGATTGTACCACATACATACCACCAAGGAGAACCTTACCTAACCATAAGTTGTGTGTAGTAGTGTGAAACTCAATAGTTAAGGACGTGCACAGGAAATACTATAGAACTTCAGTTGGCAGTCTATAGAGCTATGGATTAGCCTATCGACTATAGTCACCAGCTTACATTATGTTCACGCCCTAACTCTGTAACGTCAGACATGATTGATCTAAGTAGTTATGTGGGTAAATAGGTATTAGTGTAATGCTCATCGCACCGCAAGAAGTCGTGCTGGGCTGTTAATGCATAGTTAAGAAGTACTTATGTACAGTTAAGAACTGCACGAGTGAAATAAACTAGCTTAAGAAAATTACTAGGTTAGGTTTTTCTTGGAAAACTCTCATCACTACATTACATAGTATAAAACAAAGTTGCTTCGCGCTGTACGTCCTTATATATGCTATACTTATTAATTTAATACATATATTTCCTACAATGCTGACCGCATAAAAAAAAAAGTTTGTTCATCATACAAAAAATAGGCTATTTTCTACCTCAGGCGATGACATTTTGTATAGAAGTGAAATTTTATTTTCGTTTTTCCGCATTGTCGCCGTAGTAAAAGATATAAGTAGGTATAGACGTGTCATATAGACGAGTTCAACGACGTGCTCGGGGTCCTTTTACACGCAGTATATGTATAAGTACTTACAGAGAGTAAAATTCGTCGTCCGCAATAAGGCAATGAGCAGCTGTAATGACACTCTTCTTGGTGACCAGCGCGCCACCACACCTGAAGTCTACTGCTCTTTCATTGATTTCAGCTGCAACATTTTCATAGAAGTAAGTGTAATACTTCCCTTATCTAGTACTTATCGTCATCAATAGGCACATGACGTCCATTGTTGGACGAGGGCCTCCCCCAATGATTTCCGTGATCATTTAAGGGGAAATGCCAATAATCACGCATTGCAGGCGGGTTGGCGATCGCAGTGGTGTTTTATGGTGTGTTTAACTCACAGAGAGCGTTTCTGACCGACCTCAGGAGAGTTCCCTCCGTCGCCACTGCTCGTAAGTGGCGACCGAGGCGTTAAAAGTTGGGCTGGATTGACGCATGTATGTATTCTATTAGCCGTCACCACACGGCTTTTACTTGTGTCTGTATGGATTACGAAGAGCAAAAAACACGTAATGTGACCAAAATGGCACCTACAATTAAAGAAACAATTGCCGCGTACAAATGAAGCACCGCATACCACGGCCATTTCAATGTGAACATGTCGCTAGAAGTTCCTATAAAACTGATCGCCAGTGTCCTGCAGTGGCGAGTCCTAGTCCTAGCTGAATGCGTAAGTATGGGCTCTAGACTCACAGTGGTGTTTTACTGAGTACCTACTCCAATAGGCTCATAGTAGGGTTTTACAGAGATATTGGCCAAGTCAGCACAGTGCAGTATCCTTATCCTTTAGTAGATATCCCCACGATATAATAAGAGGTTCCTAGAGAAGAGGTAGGATTCCGCCACGAATGGATTTCCCTTAATAATATAATGCTTCCTAAGTAGCCTAACTTCCTTTTACGGTTCCCATTAATTGTTTCAAAGTTAATAATTTACGTTTAAGGTAATGATGTGATTCGTAATGGTAATTATTTGTAGACGTCATCGTCAGCCCATATTTGTCCACTACTGGACAGTGGCCTCTCCAATTGCACGCCACTTTGATCTGTTTTCGGCTTCTCATAGTCAGCTTCTGCCAGCAATCTTGCGTATATCATTAGTCTACCTTGCCTGAGGGCGTCCTACACTACGTTTGCCGAGACGCGGTCTCCACTCGTTTGCCCCCACGGGTATTTTCAGACGTAGGACACGAGGATAGCCAAAATGCGCCTCTCCAGGATTTGCTGTCTATAAGATCAATCAAGTTGCAAAAGCCCTCTATAAAACAGTTTTCAAATCCAATGTACTCACCCGCTGTCGTCCATCGAATATCTTTAGTGACATAACCAAGCCGCGTGATCCAGGGGAATTGGCCAATGGCCGCGTTCAGACCTCCTATGATACGATCAGCTGCGCTCTCACCACACTCCAAGTTATCGAGCTGCTGCCAAGCTGGGTGACTGCTGATGTCACGTGGGGCTGAAGTATCACCAAATCATCATAATCAGAGAAGCGATATCTGTTTACACGTGTTACCTACGTATTATGCTGTTATGGGTCGTGAAAATAATGATCCCAGACGTAATTCTTCCATTTCTCGGCCAAAACGGCGACATAACAGGTGCGAAAGGTATGACCGATTGGCATTGTCCATCTAATCTCCAACTTTCAGTATAAAAGTAATTGAGTGTCATGTGTGAATCAATTTTCGAATGTGAGAGACAGTTAAAAATGTCTCAACTTTGCCAGAAACGGACAAGACTCGGTAATCTCGGCATTGTTTTTGACCAAGATGACCTCAACGCAAACCATGACTTCGCTGTGTCATATTTCTCTCCCTTTGAGATCCTGGATTTGCGGTTGAAAGTTTTACTCTTAATTTGTTGACTATTGTTAGCATAACCATTTCATTAGTTGTTGGAGTACCCCAATATATATATATAATAATGGGAATAGAAGTAACCAATGAAATGAAAATAATAAATGAAGTAAGTCAGAGAATCACAGCATGAAAGCAATTAGAGATAAGGATGGAAAAATTTTGAATGAAGAAAGTATGGTTGTAAGAAGATGGAAGGAATACCTACTTTGAAAATTTGTTTGAATGTAGCACCACGTCGACTTTGGTTGATGCGGTTAATATGGATGGCGAAGAGAATAAAAGTAAGATAGATATGAATGAAATTTTCAAGGCTATGAAAGGAATGAAAAATGGAAAAGCGGCTGGTTGTGATAGGGTTTCGTTGGAGATGCTGAGGGCTGGTGGTGCGGTGGTGGCGAACCTGCTGTACCTTATTTTTAATGCATGTTGACGATACGGCCGAGTACCAAGTGATTGGTGCAAAGCCGTAATCGTTCCACTTTATAAGGGTAAGGGCTCACAGCAGGATTGCAAACATTACCGAGGAATCAGTCTTCTCAGTATCGTCGGCAAAATGTATGCAAAAATGTTGATCGTAAGGGTAATACGTGAGACTGATGAAAAAATCTGGGATGTACAAGCTGGTTTTAGGAAGGGAATGGGATGCACCGACCAAGTCTTCTCTTTGCGCCAGGTGACGGAGAAGTTTTTGGCTAAAAACCAAAAGATTCAGGTTGGATAGGACCCTGGTACGGGCTTTGAAATCACTTTATGATGATTCCAGTGCCTGTGTCAGGGTAAACGGGGCCTACTCAGACTGGTTTGGCATCCATAGAGGTGTCAGACAAGGATGTGTAGCGTCACCATGGGTGTTCAATTTGTTCATGGACAGTTGTTTGGAAGATCTGAAAGGACGTGATTGGGGTCTAGATATGAGTGGTTTAATCATCAAATGCCTTTTATATGCTGACGATCAAGTTCTTCTTGGACCGTCGGCGTATGAATTGCAGCAGATGAATAATTGTATGAATGAGTCATTGAAAAGGAAAGGAATGAAAGTAAATGCTAGCAAGACCAAAGTAATGGTAGTCGAAAATAATGAAAGGACAGTTTGTGAGTGCATGATTGACGGTGAGAAAGTTGAACAAGTGGATGAGTTTGTATATTTGAGATCTCTATTTACAAGTGATGGAAAGTTTGACAAAGATATTGAAAGAAGAGTGAGTGCGGGTAATAAGGTTAACGGTGCCCTTCGCAGTGTTATGGAGACCCAATTCATGTCGAAAAAGGCAAGATTGGCTGTCCATGACGCTGTACTGGCACCTACCTTAATGTACGGGAGTGAAAGTTGGGTATGGCAGAAGAAGCATAAAAGTAAAGACAATGCCGTAGAAATGCGGTCATTGCGGAGCATGAAAGGCGTGACATTGAATGACAGGATAAGGAATGGTGTGATAAGGGAAAGTTGCGGTCTGAAGGAAGATTGTAGTGACCAAGATTTGAAAAGGGCCAATGCTTCGGTTGGTTTGGGCATATTGGAGAGAATGGGATGAAAGTTCGATTGAGAAAGGGATTTATAGGGGGTGATGTAATGGGCCCCGGGTGAGTAGAGATCGCCCCAGAAGGACATATGTTGACCAGATTGGTGATGTCCTGGCCGAAGGTGGCGTGAAAAGTACTCGAAACCGGAGGTAATGTATGAAAATATGTATGAATGTAGATGAAGCGAAAGGGGTATGTCAGGACCGTTACAAATGAAGATCTGTAGTCTCTGCTTACCCCTCTGGGAAACAGGCGTGAAGCGTATGTATGTTGAAAAAAAAATTCGCCATAGTAAAATTTGTTCATATTGATGAGCCCAACAACTTTTCTAAGACCATTGCTCGGGTTCCATTAGCACGCAGTTTAGGCATGTACTTTAGAACTACTACAAATTTTCATGTCGACTCATTGTCGTTTGCCAACGTAAAGAATAAGAGCAGAACAAATCGTAGACCACGTTTTCTAATAAAACCGCTAGTATTTACTTCTAAGATGAAATTTACAACTTAAAGTAATCGGAGTGCTTTGTAGAAGGACCCTCACAATACAAACATTATTTGATATTCGACTCGAGTAAGAACCATTTGTTGTATTTTTCTTTTAAGAGGAAGATTTAATTTTCCTTAGTCGAGTTGCCTTCACTCGATGCCGACGCTGGTTCGTTCAATTTCATCCGAAACAAACGGGAAATCGTGTTGTGTAAAGCAAGACAAGTACTTTTACGTTCATTTGCTTTCTGTTACATTCTTACTTTCGTTTTTTTATTCAGTTTCTTCAGACTGGGAATTCATAAGCTGTGATTTCCCGGGACGAAACTTAAATCGTGAATGTTTAACGCAAACATTTCTACTACTAAAGCTAGTGTGTACTGGCCGATGGTACTTTTTTAGTTGACAGTTTGCTCTGACTTATAAAACCACCTGTACCCCACCTTGTTACCCGTGTTTTTTCAGGTACAAAATCTGAGGGAAATTCGGAATAAAATATTAATATATAACATATAACGTATATTCAATACGTTATATATCTCACTAACAAGTTTCCTGTAAACCCGTTCAGTTGGTAGTTTTTTTCATAATTAAGTTCATCAAATACTCACATATTGACATGTCACAAAATATTGCATTTATTGGTAAGTAGGAAGTAGTATGGTCTCACCTAATTAACATTGAAAACCAACCCGTGAAGTCAGTCAATCATTACTCATTTTCGCTCGTTCCTCAGTCACTTGGGAGTTTCAATATCTACATAGGATAAGCAGATACACTGGCTTATTAGACAAACATATTTCATGGAACGTCACAAGTATGTCAAGCAGATAAAGCTATTCTCAGCTCAATAACGTAAGAGGGATATTCTGGTTTTGGTTAAATGTTACCTCATATTATTTGTCACCGTTAGAATATTGCACAGTGCACAGATGACTTTGGTACCCTTCCGAATGTAAATGAATTACGCAGCCATTTAGGTCATAGTTTAAATCAAAAACAAATAAATCGTTATAGCTGCCAAAATAATGAAGCTCGAAAATAAACATTTCACTAGTAAATTTTATCCAATACCGCTTACCACAGACCACTTGATTTTTAGCCGTTCTTTAAACAGGGTTAATTAAATTAAATTTCACATCGTGTCCAAACCACTTTTCATTTGGGTCTACTATTGGATATATTCACATATTGGCTTTGAGGGGCCAATTAAACTTTTGGCACAAGTTCGCTCAACTAATTCGGAACAGTTTGACGTGCCTGGTTTCGATGGATACTTCCTAAGCGATAGCAATTTCAGTTATCAGGTTTGTAAGTATTTACAAGCAATATATAAAAAATATTATTACCTAGAAAGGTTATCTATTACTACGCTCACTTTCTAATACATTCCATAGATAAGAGATTATCTAAGTTGTCAAGTAGTACGTAATTTTTTACATTGTATCAATTCGACTGATACGCGTCTACGCGGCTACGGAGGCAGTACACACGTAGCAACTACTACGACGTAGCTACAACTTTAATATTATTTTTAAGTTAGTGATAAAAGACTAAACGACATGCAATTTAGTCCACACCATTTTCGCACATAATTAGAATTGAAGGTCCAGGCTAAGGTCCACAAAGTGCAAGTCAATTATATTACGTATGGATAGTAAAATTTTCACGTACAAGCCCGTCGATGCATTAGGAAATTAAGTTGTTCACAAAAAAAAAAACACATTTAATCCATGCCTATTTTGTACAACTAGTTTTAACTTTGCAAAAACAAGTAATCCAATCACCGAACTTAGTACATTAGTAGTGAAAACCGTCAAAATTGCATTTTTTCCGGAGCCGCCGCAAAAAAAAACATTGCCAAATTATGAATGCGAAGCTCCCAAACCGGAATGCATTCAGATCCGTACATCCGAATAAATATTTAAAGCTCACCATCAGAAAACTGCAATCCGTGATTAATACGTCACGAATACATTGATGAATACTTTTTTTAAATGTAAACCTTTGAGTTTGTATTGAAATTTACTGGCCGATATGCAACGTTGTCGACATAGGATAATCGATAAATCTTTTAAAATACGCGTGGAAGCTGAAGGCATGGATCAGTATATTTATACAGCGAAATCTTCTTTTCATACTACTCTGAGAGTAAATAATATGTTGGCTTTAGTTTCCAATACATGCGTAAGACGTTAAATAGCTTGTTGCCAATGGGCTGGAAACTTCTCAATCGCCGGATTGTCAGGATAGAAGTAACCTGGAAGACATAATATGTCTTCTAGACTATAAAGTCTACAATGCTTCTTTCTAACGGGCGCGTGTGTCGTGTGGCAGAATATACCTGAGAAACAGCCTTTTCTAGCGAAACAAATGGGGGCACCCACTTATGTACTTGTCAACAGACAGGACTCGGTAGTATGTCATATATTTATATGTAGTTATTATTATTTGTGTGTTATTTTTCTGCTTAGTTATCTTTTTGTTTATTTTATTTGTCACAATGTCCTAAAACGGAAAATGCCTTTTATTTTTTGGTAGTTATGTAAAGTACATACGCACTAAACTTGCACCTACCAAAGATGGGTGCTCCTAGCTCGTGCGCCAATAAATGTCTTCTTTCTTTCTATAATGAATGTTGGTTTACAAACTATTCTTATGCAATAAATAATAGTGTTTATTTCGATACATTAAGGATTAATTAATTACTTACGTGTAATTAATATTAGTTACTAAAAAAATCTAATATTTCATTGATTAACGGTAACACAGGCACAAATTCAATTTTGCACCCTATACCCTTACGTCATAAGAGTGCTTATACATTGAGCATGTAAAGTCGATGTTTCGCAACGTATTGTGCTTCCCAACAAATAATTACGTACTCGTTTGTACCAAGGAGAAAGTTTGCCCGCCACTACTTGAAATTTATCTGCACTGTGCAGCAAAACAAACGAAAAAGCAATACAGATACGCGATTTGTAATAGATAGCGTGTTTTTACTGCGTTCGTTTGTTTCGGAAATGCGATCGACTGCAATCGATTTGTTGCTATTCTGTTCTTTGTTTATGCAATATGTCACGGTGTATATTTCACCGTGAAAACATATGTCAATTTCTTTTTGGTGAAGACGTATTGTTTGTATTCACATTATGAATGGTTGTCTTGTTAATATTAGCGTTTTATGGTTTCCGGTTTCACGATTCGCTTTCTAACTCTAATTCCTTCACCCTCGTCCTATCATCGACACCATGTTTACGATGATCTACGAATTATCACTTCTGATTATTCAATTTAATAGTTACTAGCAATTGTTATCTTAGTAGTATTACTCATTACATTGTATTTATAACCCATTTTCACTGTTGAGAACTTACTCAATCCCATTAACGATTCCATTAACAATGTAGTTACACGTTACCCACATTCGATATTATTACGGTTTGACAATCGAATAGTACCGCACCCTTTGTGATTTCCCTGTTTCTATTCAAATGACAACTTGACAGCTTACCACAAAGCATGGTCACCGTACACTACGGGCGCTGCTGCTTAGATTGTTACAGGCGTATCAAGTGCAACATTTGCACGGTAAAATGGACCTAGCTGGAAATGAACACCTATACAGCTATAAGGCGCATAACTGTGTATTCGAAACGTCATCACTCACACACTATCGGTAAAGTAGAACGGAAAACTTTACAAACCGTAGTAAATGAGAGAGATAGTAGATGTAGGGTGACCATTGTTCAGTTTGTACGGAGAAACATCGCGAGCGTAGGCTCGGAAGTACTTGTCACTGTCGCCTGTGAAGCTTTTCAGATAAATGTTGGGTTGGACCCATAGACCCCACTCACGCTATGCCGGCGAATGACGTCGGTCGACGTGAGAGAGCGGCCATACACGTCATATTTCCCGACAATAGGGGATTGTGAGCTAATGTTTATATGCTATTAACGTGTTGCTTTGAACTTGTACGTGAGAATGGTTCCCTGTCGTAATAGCAATTTCGGCATGATAAATGGAACACGGCGTGGTGGTTGAATTACAGTGTTTTATATATTTTTCTCGGAAATTGGATGTTCGAAATCTTATTCTGTAGAGAATAAAGCCGGTTATCTTTTGTTTGGATCGCTTCAATTCGGCTCTTTTTTTGTAACTGTGAACAGTGAAATGGAACGAAATTTCGACTTACATTACTCATATTTTTCTCGTTTCGAAACACAATGTACTTTCTGAGTGACTGTTAAAGTGACTATAGCGTTAATGTACTTAATTTTTAACTCCTTACTTCTAATAATATTTCATTATGTATTACTTTAATATTATAGGTTTTGTAGGGGAGTAAGATGTTCATCTTTTTCACTCAGAATGTTTATACTATTTCTTGATAGATATTTAATTAATGCAGTTGTAAAAATGAGTATGTATGTTTGTTACTTCTTCACTGAAAAGTTATTGAACGAATTTAAATAGAAACTGGTCATTAGGATATAGGTTACATTTTATGCCGAAATGCCCCTAGGAGGTACGTCAAACAATGTGCATTGCTGGTTCACTTTATCTAATTACACTGTGACCCTTAGTAAAACAGCGATGTACACCGTTCGTCTGGTAGGGCAGAGACAAACGGTGATGCAAATAGTAGCATACAGCTCCAGGGCACCTGCTTCTCAGAAATGTTACTTAGTAACTTTTCTGATGAACCTAGGTAGGTGTCTGTTTGTGTGGGTCTGATGAATGAACTACGTGTGTCCAGGACCCGCCCCAGCACCAGCGACGGGGGATTTAAGTCAGAAGAAAAGTCAGACATAACTCAAACAGCGGCTATGGAGATGGCGACGGGGTGTCCATGAGGATTTCCCCTCGTCAAGGATAAAAAAGTTTTTTGTACGTACGTATTTTGAAGAGCCGTGATATATTTGCTAGTAATGTTTTAGTGCACAACAAAAAGCAAAATGTAGACCAGTGCTTTGATCAAACTATATCAAAGAACTAGTCTTTTAATTTAACTTTACCAAAACATTTGCTCATAGCTAATGTGGACATTACTACGTGTGAGATCTTATACGAGGACCTTATTATAATGACGTAACTACACACAACAAAATAAATATTATTCGATTAAAAGGATAGGAAGAAGTAAATATTGACTAGTTACCTAAAAAATCAATGTTTACAAATTCCTCAAACAAAAATAGGAGCTGTTTCCAAACAGGAAAGAACGTATTGTGATTCACTAAACTGTGTCGACAAACGACTTGTGTCCATGAAACTAAATGCTAATTTGATCCCTTCAGTTGAAGCGATACCCCGACTCTCGTCTACTCGCAAATAGTTCAGTTCCACTCAGCCCCCGTACTGTTCATCACACCCTCTACGATTCGCCGTTTCACTCACACACCCTATGCAATGAGAGAGATGGAAACACCCAGTCTATATCGAGTGGGAGAGATTTATCTTTGACGGATAAAGGCTGTTTCGCTTCGTGTTGTAATTTACATGTATCCTTTAAAGAGGGTTCGGTTTTTGTTGCGTCGTCGTCGGGACGCAACTTTCTCTTTGAGTACGGTTTAACTATATGCGGTCTCTTATACTTGAATAGGAATAGTAAGGGTTATGTGTGAATGCCTATGTTTGAAGGGTTGGATGAGTATATTTTTTTGTATATTATGAGCAATCCAGGTAAAACTAGAGGATATATTTAGGTTTTTTTTTTCGCTTAAAAAATAACATTTCGTTGAGTGAAAAAAACCTAACGTTGACTACCTAGGGCCCAAAGGTCAAATTAAAATAGAACAACTTCGCTGAACTATTTTGCATTTCAGCAACACAATGGGTATGCATTTACAGGTGTGCACCTATAGAGGATGAACCTACGTGGTTTCCCATCAAATATCGTACAGTGACGTGTCATTTCCACAAGCGCACAACTGGAAGGAGGGCCCGGAGTTGCACGAACTGGCAACGCCGCGTCAACTCGTCAACTCGTCACACGTGACCATGTTTACGCTGCAGGCTTCCTTCAGCAAACAGGACACACTCTCTGTTTGCAACAGATTGACGTAACAAGAGCGCAGCGGACATGTCAATATCTACGTTTTCAATTGAGCTGACAATGTATTGAACGTACGAACGAACGAAGATCAGATTTATACAGACACGTTTGACTTCGCTACGCCCGCAGGACCTGTGCCCTTACGATAAGACCAACTTATTGGCAAACTATGGACGATGTACTGCGCTCGCTTCACAAAGTTTAATCTAGTATCAAACTGTTGTTAGTTATCTAACTAACATTGTTCTGTTGTGTACTGAAAATTGCTTAGATACTGTGTGTCTACTTGCAAAATTGCTGATTTTCAATAGTTTTGTAGTTACGGACAATTTTTTACAAGTTAAGTTAAAAACACAAAACCACTCATGACAATAATTTCTTCAGAAAGAGACAGTTAGCTTGCTTTCATTAAGAACGAAATCAGATGTTTTTAAATTGTTCATGATGTGAACGAAATAAATAAATGTATTTATATAACATACACAAACGTACAATCACACTTGTGCACATACCTACCTATACACACACACACACACACTGAAATACAGGAAAACGCACTTCATTCCATCACATCATTGTATACACCTACTTATTCGTCAGCTACGTATACGTATCTACGTATATATATTATTATGTGTATATAACGTTTGCCGTGTGCTCCTACATAACAGTCTCTGACACCAGTAAAGCTCATGTTAATTGGGAGTCAGATAACCGTGTATTTGTCTTATAATAGTGATAATTATACATTTATTAATATAATCTAGTTGCAGGGTTGCACGATATCGATGACAACTAATGTCTGGCGCCATGGTATTTTATGAATGCTTTTTTTGTTAAAAATAAAATAACTTTCAGACAGAATACTAGCTGACCTTATTATAGATAAAGAACATTGTTTCTCTGCTATGATATACATCGTATTGTGCATATAATCTTCCTCAAGAATCACTGTATCATATGACGGGCTTATAGATATTTAATATTATGATCAAACATTAAAGCATGTCGATATATATTGCTAAGCATGTAAGCATGGCTGCATTAAGTATGAGGTTACAACAAATTAATTCTGTAAGGAATGATCTCTTTTGAGCAAAACAATTATAAAATTACGTCCAAATAGATCCAGCGGTTGCTGTGATGCTTAATATTATTGATAATCTATACTAAAAGTATGCAAGGAAATATTTAATTGTTTCTTTGCATAGAATACGGCTACGAAACTACCGGAACGATTTTAAAAAATCCATTGCCGTTGAGAAACTACACTATATCCGGGTGACATAGGTAACAGGAGAGCGTCTGTGGTCCAGTTGGTCGGATACTTGACTTGTAACCGGCAGGTCGCGGGTTCGAGTCCGGCCACTGGACGTGTACCAATGGGACTCTTTTTCAGAGTCTATGTAAGTAACGCAACGCTCGTACGGTGATGAAACCCGCACACCACAAGGCGTGTGAACCCTATAACGGTGATGGGCTCACCCCTGTCACGTTGGGTTAAATACGCTTGGTGAACCGTGGGCATTTGCTTATTAAGCAAGTGCCTCTGCCTACCCCGCTTTGGGATTAAAAGGCGTGAATTGTATTTTACATAGGTAACACCGCGCAATACATCTAGTATAATATAAGTACTTAATTCATTGATAGAGAAGAATACTTTGGGCACTAAAAGCTAAAACCGAATCATTAGACTTTCAATCAGAAGGGTTTGGTTTGACTCCAGCCGCAAGCGTGCACCGACATTTCGCTTTACCACGAATTACTTAAGCATTCGATTCAAAATGTCTAGGAATTGGTGTTTCACTTAGCCACTAAGATACAGACAGACAAGATCCTAACATGTTTTTGGGCTGACGGTCTTCTCTTAAGTCAATTCTCTCTACAGTACCATTAAAATGTAACGCCATGCTGTGACGACCTATAATTAAGGCAACAGCTACACTTCTTTTTTTGTCACCTATTTTATACTATGTAATGTATTGGTAGTTCTTTTAAAATAAAATAAAGTGGTAAACATTTTGAAATCACATATTATTTTCTTGAGTAGATAATATATTTCCAAACTGGTTAGAATGTCAATTGTTTTACTGTACTTAGAAAAAATACCAGTGGATTGCCCACGAATTCATTTATGAAATTGTTGTAACTTTACGCTTTCCCTAATATGGATACATTGCATATAAGTTAACAAACATTGAAACAGAGAACGGATTGAAATAACAAGCAATGTGTACTCAAGAGTATTCGCATACAACTATCGCCTTACATTTAACGTTTATTAGACAGTGAAATATACAAAGCTCACTAATGACAAAGGGGTGGTGAAGCTGAAGGGGTATTCTGCAACTGTACCTACTCTTAGAAGCGGAACTAACGAAGCTAAAGCAAATATTGTGTATGGGTAAATTACTACACATTACAAAGGTAACGAAGACAAGACAAATTCGTCACTGTTAGACAGTTATTTGAAACATATTTACAAACATACCCTGTGTTTTTATGTACTGTCGGCAATATTCTAGTCTATGACTCTAAGGTTGAAAGTATATGAATGTCATTCAACATTAAGGTTAATTTTTTATGTTACTCATTATTGTTTATTGGTACATTTTAATTTCCTCACATTGTCGCCATACAAAAAGTTGTTCATATTGACGAGCCCAACAACGTTTCTAAGAAGACCATTGCTCTAATTTTACACTCTGTTTACGTACCAAAAATATCTTACTCTTAAAAATATTAGTGGCAGCTTAAAAGTAGGGCCACAATATAATACGTAGTAGGGCGTAGGAGTAGGTAATAAAAATGAAATATACCAAAATGTACACCAACTCTATCTTATTGACGTCAAAGTGACACAGGACATGTCATCAAAACTAACACTTTCTTTGCCGACCGTACATTCTAACTCTTAAACTCATCTTACTTCGTATGTAAATATAAGTATGTAAAAGTAATATATATTCCACTACTCATTGATACATTTTTTTCTATAGTTCGTTCAAAACTTCTTGTTTTTCTCACGATTTACTTGATAAAGACTGTCCTGTCTTTATGTATCCAAATATACTATATACGTATACAAATTGAAGTTAAAAGACTATTATCTATTCAAACCTTCAAATACTTCTACAAACCACAAACTTCCTACAGACTAAACACAGCAAGAAAAATATAGATACATACACATATTGACGTAGATGAACATAAACACACAGAACAGAAAAAAAAAAACAATATTGTAAACATTCCGAAGTGCCAGAGTATTTTGTTATGAATACCGGCTTGCAAAAATTATAGCGATCCGACTTCCCGGATTACTGGCAAAGTTATTCCGGCCACTACGATTCAGGAAATTCTTAGAGTACCGGCTGGAAAACGGGGAGCCGGCGATGTTTTTTTTTAATTTAGGTATTTAAAACAATTTCCAACCGATATTCTATCGAGGTGAACATGATTCATGTTTTTTTGCTGACATTTCGTGGAACATTACATTTGAAAAAAAGTTCTATTTACAGTAGCTAATTGATAATAATAATAATTTTTAATAGACTTCAGGAAAACGATTACCTATATTGTCAAAATAATGGGACACTAACGCGATTAACATTTAGCAGCGTTCTCTTTGAGTTAAACCACAACACCACTGCAATCGCTGACCCGCCTGCCAAGCGTGGCGATTATTGGCATTTCCCCCAAATGATCATAGAAATCATTGTGGTAGACCCTCGTTCAGCAGTGGGCAACATGTGGCTGATGATGATGATGAACGCGATTAACTAATACCAACATTCACCTATAAAGCTAAGTTTATAGCGGTTTGGGCATATGGAGAGAATGGATGAAAATCGATTAAAGAAAGAGATTTATATGGGTGATGTAATGGGCCGGGTGAGTAGAGGTCGCCTCAGTAGGACATACATTGACCAGATTGGTGCTGTCCTGGCGGAAGGTGGCGTGAAAAGTACTCGAAACCGGAGGTCATGTATGAAAACATGTATCAATGTAGATGAAGCGAAAGGGGTATGTCAGGACCGTGACAAATGGAGATCTGTAGTCTCTGCCTACCCCTCTGGGAGACAGGCGTGAAGTGTATGTATGTATGTATGTTTATAGCGAAATATTATACTTAGAGAAATTACAGCAATCTACCTTTTTGACAAATCAAAGCGAATTTGAAACTTTGTAAATTTAGTTCTTACACAATCTCAAGTGACTGGATACGGGAAAATACGGTCTCGAAGCAAAAAGGTGTAAGGAAACTGGCCAATAACGAGACACATTTACGGCACATTCCCTATTGGAGTGAATTTATTCCAGCGCCGTTCGGAGCTAGGCTTTGCAATTATTGGACAAATATTTAGTCAGTCGAGAGCTATTGGCTCTCTTCGACAACGGGGGTTGATTACTGTGAAAAAAGTCTGAACGCGATCGCTTTCCTACTCATAGAGTGATGCCACGATTTAAGATCAGGCTGTATTCAATGAAAGATTTTTTTTTGTAAAATCTCCTAATAGTAGGTATCGTTTTTTATTGTTAGTTTTTTTATTTAGTTCAGGTGAAACCTAGTTATACATTGGATTTGGTGTAAGCTATTACCATCTTAATATGTAAGATTAATACTAAGTTAGGCACAATACATAATAATAGTTTAAAATTACCTATTATCATTTAAATACCTCACTGATTTTTTTATCTATTACAATAGCTTAAGTTAGAACAGTAATTGTCCCCCTCGATCTGGCAAGTCCTTGCATTGTTGCACTTGTGGGTAATTATTTAGCGATGTTCGAGTACTATCCACACTATTATGGTTAGAAGTGTTTAGTGTTTGTTGATGTTAAGTATCATACCGGTTGTTCTTTATGCGTCAATGTTTTAAGTTCAAAATGTTCAACCTAATTTTGCAGTAATATATTATACCAATTGTACCCCCAGTTTATATTTTGTAATAGACCATATCATTTGTGAAGTTTAATTGAAAGCCGTTCTCTAATTTTCGAGCTGAGACTCATGTTTTATTATAAAATCCTAATGAAATGTATGGTTCGGTTGTTTTCAATACTCAGTATATATATTTTCATGGGAATTCGTGCTTTATCATTAAACTGATCCGAACTATTAAATCTCATATTCCCATGAAAATAAATACGAGTATAATGTTAGGCCCTTCTTCTTAATATGACAGCAGTATGGGCCTTGATGGGAACAGCAATACAGATCTTTAATAATGTTTGTGTAACTAGTAAGTAACTATCGAACTAAAGTAGTATAAGCAGCGTGGTACAACAGTTAGGTAACAGATTTCCTTACGATCAAAAAGGGTGGTAGGTATATTCACACTACTTATTAGGTTTGATATGGTCACTTAGTTTAGAAAAGCCCGTAAACAAGGCATATTGTCATTACCAAAAACAGGGTTAAACTCTCGAAATAGAAAATAAATATATTTTGATTCATTAAAAAGTAAGATGGTTTTCTTTTCAGTAAAGTAGGCACATACTCGTTCTCATATCTTTTAATACGGTAAAGTAAAAGGAAACATGTGTTCAAAGCGCCATATTGTCGTTTGGCATTACTCTGTCGAGCTCGGTGGCCTGAGGGTATATCCATCCGTTTTCTTTTTCATCAGCAAAAAATCTTTTTGCCGAATAAATGTAGGTACTCGAGTACCTATCCGGTTTAATCTGGAAATGTTCCTCATTTTCTCATTTTATTCGTGTATTTTAAATACGGTATTACTTATATATGAGTTACATTTACTAGGATAAGACATCTTAGGATAAAACACCAAAATAAATACGATAAGCTTTAAATATATTAGGAACATTGGGTGCTTTCTTTCGAAAAAAAAATGCCTTCTCAATTCTTTCAAGTCAAGTATTTTAATTCGTACCTAATAATTGACTGCCGGCGTCTATATGTTGGGTTCTTAGTTTATAACCAGGATTTAATCAAAATATAGGGAAGACACAGGGTGACACATTCTTTAATAATAGCACGTCCGCCGCACCAACACCGCTACAGTTTTTACATGTATAACGAAAAATATCCAATAACAACACAAAAAAAACATGTTAAAAATAACCAATCATGATAGCTAAATACGGAGCCAAAATATCCGACAGAATTCCACTTTTCTGGTTACCCCAGAGGCGGATCCGAAAAGCGTTTTTCATTACTTGTATCTAATTTACCGGAAAATCAAATCGTTCAATATGAAATATTTCGAGACAAAGGTATTACCGCAAAAAAAATACTACGCTAGTAATATCTTTGGACTTCGTATGAATTTGTATAACCCCGAATGATACTCCGTGTTACGGGTAAAAATATTTTTAGGTTATTGAATCCTTTCTACGAAAATGTATATATTTCTGTACGACACCAAAATGTGTGATACTTTAAAAGCTACTGCGTGACACAATCATGGTATTGTTTTGTACGTATGTATAACACGTGTCTCTGACAATCCTTAAGGGATAAGGGGTGAGCGTTTCATCTTCATGTAACCTAAATGAGGTATGTAATTACTTTAAATATACGTTCAAACATTCTTTAAGGAAATGCTCACAGAGCATCATGCGTGTTTATCTCAATATGATGATAGATGATAAGCTTCTTAGATAGCATACGTCAAGTGTGTAGACGGTATCAAATTTCCCTTATTTATTCTGTATTATTTAGAATAATACCTATTTATTGCTGTGTGACATTACTTGACTGCATCGTATTCTAGACATGAAAATTTAATTTTATTTTGCGCACTTCATTCTATCAAGTTTAATAAGTTTTCCTTGAAATGTTCTATTAACTTGGATTTGATGAAGACTGACGCGTCCGCGTTTTATAAAAGCCTTTGTCAAAGTCGCGAGATTTTTTCCTGTTTTACTTCATGACGATACGCCAAAAATGGAATACTTTCACAGGTTATACTGCTGCTTTTGCTTTTTGTTCGAGTTTTCTTGAATTTTAGATTAATATCGTATTATTTATGAGAGGCTACGGTGTTGGGCGCGAAAATTACATGCGTTTTATCATCAGCACTGTCAACTTTGCCAGCGTTCGCTGAACTGTATATCAAAGGAACACTGTTATATGGCAGGTCTATTAAACGATCGGTTTTCACAGCCCCTTGTGGGCATCGAACCTAGTGAGCATATTTCACCGCTAAATTGCAAAGGCAATTTCCCTTGCCGCGTGAACCTCTTTGTGACAAGTATGTACCTAGTACTTACCAAAAGTAGGTGGTTATAGTGACTACAGTTACGTAATTTTGTACAAATGAATAGTTCTTATTCAGCAAGTTTATTCAAACTCTTCAAGAGTGCCATTAAAAATCCACGACATGTAAACAAAGAAAAATCTGTTTTTAATTCTGAATAGACGGCCAGCCAAGCACCATCGATTTGTCACGAATAAAACCAACTTCCACCCTATTACAGAAATTTCATTAAGCACTTCCGATTTTCGCGGTTCTTTTGACTTTTCCCAGCTTGGTACGGTACCTACAAAAAGGCGGGAGCGAACTGTGGCTTTGACGGAATTAATTGAAGTTTTCCCTCGAAAATACCGAACTAATTAGTGGTAGTTCCGGCTTGTTCCAGCTGCGGGTGGGCCGCGGTCGTCGGGGACTGCACACCTTCGGATTTTCTGCTTACAGTGCCCAATAGTTTCGCGCCCGAAGCAACTCGACAGTCTCCGCCCGGAACTGAACTCCGGACCGGATAACTTTTCAGTTTTCGATACCCGAGGCGAATCCGTCGAGCGCGACATAAGTGAAAATGTCATTAAACTGAGATGGAAGTATATCTTCAAAGTTTTGTTTCATAATTACAGCCGAATTTTGCTGTGATGGTTTCATGCATAACAACTGAACGTCATCAGACAGAGCACTGACTACGGTTTGGGAATACTCTCCTTATGTACGAAATCCATTATTACGGTAAAATAAAAAAACTAGTTCTATAAATGACTGATTTCAAAAGTGAATACATTGAACGACGTATATAAAAATACCTCGGCACAAGGTAAAAAAAATGTATGAATTTGGAAGCGACAACTGCATAACCGTCAGTATCTGTAGGCATTATGCCGTTCGTCCGTGAGCGTGCATACACGAAGTCTAAATCCAGTTTTAATATCGTTGCAAGAATCAAAAATCCTTTCATGTCGCTGCATAATTTATTCCTTTAGGCTCTTGAGCGACACACAAAAGTGCATCGCGTTCGGTAGCCACTCGGCAGAAAATTGCACGGAAGATTAAAATTTCTACGGGAATAAAAGAAACTAGGCAAAAGAGCGAAAAAATAGTTAAAGCTTTGTTATTTATGAAGAACCTACTCAGGTGTGCACCTTTGTCCGTGTTTAACATGATAATAATGCGCCGCATAAGTTGGATTAAAATGGAGTTCTGTTTTTATGGTACGCTCTTTGAGTGAGGTAAGCGTTTGCTATTTTAAAATAGACATTTCGACACCATTATTTTGTTCCTTTCGACTGATGAGTGACTAATACAGCAATGTATGTACTTAATTGTTATGAACTATAATTATTATTTTTTTATTCAACAAATCCGATTATACGATTTCCTTTAACAGCGATGGCAGAAATGCTTGAGATTTTCACGATTGTAGGTAAAAGCTAAAGGAATATTAGTTCCTGAAATTCGACCATAATACCTATTGTGGATTGTGGATTTCGTTTCTTAAGAGGGGTTCTTTTGAAATCAAATATTTTACGATATTGGGCATTGTTGTCGACTGAAAGAAAAAAGGAATAAGATGAATACAATTTTATTTGCCAGATTTGTTGACAAGCCTAATATTATTCATTCACTTTTCAGTAAATATTAATAAACAGTTCAAAATATGACAAGACAAATTTTTAATTCAAAAAATTAAAAAGACATAATGCATACCATACTTCACAGTCATATTTTTATGGAGATTAATTTATTAATTCGTCTTCGTACGGTACATATACAGGACATAAAAAACGTATAATAAAATATAACCTAATAAATGTAATAAAAGACAACCTAAGGGATACCTAGAGTACTAATAGGTGGTGGGTGAGCATAAATTACCACTTATCACAAATGAGGAGGGGAATATCAAAACCACAACATATCCACTTTTTACAATTTGTTAGAAAACAATAAAAAGCTTGTGAGTCCTGGAACATTTTTTTAGCAGTTTTGTTTAACATTTCTTCTCCAGGATGGTGCGTAAAACGAAATTCGAGTGCGGTTTTGATATTCACCTCGTCACATACCCAAGGGGCAGAACAACATTGGCACTATATCTCAACGCAACGATTTTCCGAAAGTAAAATCTGATTCAATTTCAATAGCTTGATAATAATTCTCTGTGCATCGTCCCACTTATCCCCGTGCCACCTGTACCTAGCAATTTAAAGTTGCAGTTTCCCCACTTAAAAAGTTCGTGGTATAGTGACGACAACGTGTCAGGCTAACTCATCTTAAGGAGCAGCATCGTAATATCACTTACCCCAAGTTTTAACAAGATAGATACACTTTGTACGTGTTGAAGAAACATGCCACTTTGTGGCGCATTCATCGGCATTATTAGTGAGAAAACTCAAGATAGGTTAGCTCTTTCTAAAACCTATAAGAGTGCAAGAGACAACATGTATGTCAAATATGAGAGCATAGTGAATTAGGGTGCATTATACGAACTGCGGCGGTCTTGCTTCGCTCGGTACATTTTCTTCAGGGATTAATGAAAAATTCCACCTATTTTCAACCACAGTTTCTATCAGGGGAAATCTCACTAGAGTTTGCTTAACAATAGCAAAATGAGATATTCTTTCTTCGCTGGTGGGGCACTTATTCATTTTGCGGAGTTTGAGTGCTAAGGGATGAGATGGTATTTTTCATATTGTAATTTTAATTAACAAATTAAACTTCGGTGATAGATTTTAATGGTAGTTTTCAATGTAAATAAAACACTCATTGATTCGAAAATAATAGAAAAGTCTTCATTTCACTGAAATCAAATCCTTGAAATATGAATGGCATTACAACATCAAATATGACTACAGAGTATAAAGTTGCTTCCCTCTGTCTGTCCCCATGTATGCGTGTATCTTTTAAACTACGCTACTATCTATTCAAATGCGGTTTATTTGAATAGATACAGTAATTTTTTAAGAAGATTTATATGTATGTATATTACGTGCATAAAACAGTATCAGCATTGCACTCGTGCGAAGCCGGGGCGGGCCGTTAGTGAGTGAAATAACATTAGTTGGAATAGTAACAATCTGTCTGTCTATCGCTTGCACAATTGCTCAATACTACTGAAACGAAATTAATCTCACGATTCGGTGCAAATATTGTCTAGAAACTGAGAAAGATCCTTTAAGATTTTTTCTCAAAGATTTTTCAATTCGAAAATAAGCATTGTACGTGGTTGAAAGGAATGAAATAGTTGAATGCAATTATTTTTATTTTTACAGGTAGAAACTTTAAACATCCTTAACTTTATATCTACCTCTAAATATTACGATACTGTTAGATTTTTTTAGTTACTACAAACTGAAACTACGCGACTGACAATGCGGGGCGTACGCCCACTAGTACGATATAAAAAAGAGGTGAAAATCACGGAACATCTTCTGGTAATTTAAACGAGCATTTTTACTGTGTTCTGTTGACACTGTTTTATCTTTTTTTATAGAAAACCGGGAGAAAAGTAATTATTATTAACTACTGCAGCTCGTTGTTGCTCCGTGTACTTTGTTTTGTCTGCACTTGGGTTTTGTTTACACTAATTCATGGTCTTATACTGGTAGAAAGTCTAGTTTTTTCTGCATAAATACTTAACCAAAAACAATTTGAGATAATGTAAATGGTACAGATTCAATAGAGTCATCAAATTAATTACAGTTGTACTATTTACATGGGTTTTTTTTAAAACTTTATGATTTTTATCTATCAAACTCAACAGCTGGGATTGAGTTTAATAGATAGATACTTTTAACAGATTACATATTTTCAGTATTCAGTATATTTATTGCATATAATGGTACAATTAGATGTTACATGGTATATTTGTAGAACATGCATGACGCCCAGTAAGGTCATTGCAAATTGTGAGCAAAAAAATTGACATTTATGGGCATTAATAATGTCTGAAATCCATACATACAATGCATCTACGCTACATTTTATTTCATTGGCCACTTTCCTTATTTAGTCTAAGCCCCAACTACTGAATTAAGAATGGCCTAGGAGGTAACCAAATGTTCTGTTCACCCCGTTACGGTTTATGGACGTGGGTTTACGTATTTACCGCATAAAATAACTTTATCACTCGACTTGTACCTACATTTTAATTTGATCCACAACATTACATATATTTGTAAAGCAGCTCGCTGTCAACAAGGTGGTCCTTACATGCAACATGCGCTTGCTGTACCCACACGTATACAATTGAATCAGATCGTTAAAAGTGTACGCACAACACCACTCCGATACCAATTATGTTGGCATTTTTACGGCAATTAGCCAGCTTGCCTGTTTGTAATTCGGAGCCTGGGATTGAAATTTCGATTACAACGGATTTTCTGGAAATCCACGCATGAATGTTTAAAACTACCAATGCTACGTTCGTCGGGAAGTTTGCAAAACTAGACGGTCGTGTCCCAGATTTAGTAATTAAGTCCTGACTGATTCATTCATCACTGACTCCTCAACGCTTAGCCTTTATCCTAGAAAGCTGAAACATTGCATAGGGGTTCTTTTTATGATGTGTATGTGAGATGAGAAAGATTTTTTCAAAATTCATCCCCAAAGGGTATAAAAAGAGAGGTAAAAGGTTTATCTGAGAAAAACGTTAATTTTGGAGTTATCGTTCTAAAACTTGGTAGTAGTATTTATAATACCATTAGTAGTATATAAAACTGTTTATACAACTAACAATAATACATTTTAATGCAAATTGACTAGACATGGTAGCAGTGGCGTGCACACCATATAGGCAAAAACACACTGCATATCTTAGTATTTTGGCTACCCGACCTAATAATATAGTTATTGTTAGATTTTTTTTGTTGTACTCACGACATAGACTAACGAAGGTCCTGTGTTTTGTTGGTGAGTAGATAGGTAGGCATCTGTATTTCGTAAAGACAAGTTTCCTATATATAGGTGTCAATCCTTGGGGATTTCTGCCTACCTTGTTGTAAAAGCCAGTGCACGCCACTGACTGGTAGAGAATACTTTAAGCAGGTATTGAATCCATCCTTTGTACGTTTAGCGCAATATAGTGTTAAAACACCTAATAGTAATAAATATTTTGGTTGATACTAATAATAATATTCGAACATTAACACAAACGGTCCCTCTTCAACCTAGGATTTATAAGTATATGGATAATTATGTAGATACATGGAATACACAGAAGCATACAATAAATCCTTCAGCTTATTACTTAAACATTATGTCGGAGGTAGAAACCATTGTCATTAATTCTCAACTGTAGTCCCTCTGTGAAGGGATTCTTATACTTTTTGCCACTACCGCGACTAAATGGAAATCAAACCAACATTAATCTAAGTCACTGCTAATAATTCACACAATTTGTTCTTCTATTCTAAAAGTTACTCGTACTACCTATAAAGAAGAGGAAAGAATTTTATTTTTGTATGTTCAGTTTCCTTACGTATGTATGTTATTTTATTTTTAATTTACGAGTTAAATGAAAACTGCTCCAAAATACGATAATTCTTATACAAGTTGAGGGATTTTACATTATTAGTACTTACTACATATTTTAACAGAAAAAAACCGAACGAAAAAAAGCAATGAACTGTTGCTAACACAGCGAAACACAGCAATTCATAATAAAATTGTTATATTTTTAATGCATTTCCTAAGTAAGCAAATATATAAATATCAAATTGATACAAAGTATACAAAATTTCACCATCACTGAACTCAAAAACCGTTTAAGTACTCTCGTAAATAATTCTCGTAAATATTAGTTCGCTCGCACACGTTATGAACTTAATATGAATAAGGTCGCAATACTGCAATCCATTAAACAGGAGGCACGAACATTGTAAGCGAGTTTCCCAGTTTGACATCCACCATCGCTTAGCCGGAATGTCACGGCCAACTTAGGCCATAACAAAACTTACTACTTAACACCACTACACGACACTTGGCTGCAAGATAAACCAGACAAATAACTAAGTTGGACCTCGTACTCTGGGCAGTTTGACCTTTGTGTTAGCCCCTAGTTTGTTCTGACTTAAGTGGATTTATAACTAATTGTAATTGTGTTGTTGAAAACTACTTATGATACTTATTTTTTAGTAGAGATATCATTGAAAATTGAAATATTAAGGTACATTTTGTTACTAACTTAGTTCCTATCATAATTATATTGTCTGTACCCGGGGGTCCGGCAGATGTCCTTCCGTGTCCATCTGTTCATATGTTTGCTAAAGACTTTGTTAGTTATTTGACCGTGAAAAACATTATTACGATTCCCTAGCCCTATTCTTAGGGATGTGATTAACATCTACTAAAAATAAACTATAATTGAGATTGACCTAAAATTTAAATGAATATTTAGTGTATATTTTACTAGTTATGCAGGAGGCTAAGTAAGCGCAATTGTTCAGATTCTGTAAACGCCAGCGTACCTTTCGTGGCATATACATACATACACATATGTTTGCTCACAAAATGAGAAGTCAATAGGAATCGGAACAAGTCCCTACTCTTTTATTTTAATTAGCTACTTATTCTCTTCTACATAGCTACCTCCATTACAGTATTTTTGAGGAAAACCGAAATAATTACTTTTATCGAGATTCCCTCCCCTGCATCCGCCCCAATCTTGAAGGATAATTGAATGCTTGAGTTAAATTAAATGCCAATGCAGATTCTGACTCAAATCTCTGAATTGATTTCTAAGGTATATTGTATTACTGCGTTTTACGGTGATATTTTACAAAACAAAAGTGCGATATTAACTACCACTACAAAGTTTATTTCAAAATGTCACTAGCCTAACGGGGCCTCCACCACCCACCACTACCGTGCTTGACAAGTGCCTTCTCTGTCCCGCTTTGGGATTGAAAGGCGTGAAGTGTATATTTTTATTACTATGAATAAAACGCGATATTTAGTACTCAACTTATTTCAGAGATATTCTACCGCTAGTTCTCAAATTTTCTTGTCTAAAACAGTTCAGTACTTTCTTAAAACTTGAATAGAATTTGAAGTGCCTATGTCACTGTGTCCCGTTGTACCGCTTTATTTACCCGCTTGACCACAGTATGAGGTCTGCAATAGCTGTTGCCAACTTGAGCAAAGTTTTGTTTGGAGGGGGATCAATTTTGGTAATGTAGTATGTTAGTTTCAATGTACATGTATACTTACAGCTGTTTGCGACGTGGCTATTCAATTCAGTTGTTCTGAATATTGTTCCCAGTTGATCTGAAACAAAAAGATATAGGTATTATTTATAGCGTCTGGGCACGGTTCTAATGAGGAATTTGGCAGTCATACACCAATGCACATATTGCTTGTAGAGATATTGTGATTGTCAGTTTTTCATTTTATTATCTATCTACATATCAGTCCCGTGTACTCCTCGGCTCTCCTCTCCTCTCGGCTACTCCTCAGCTCGGGAATCTATTCTGCGATTCTGTAGGACTTAAGCAGTAAATGTTGCTAGTAAACATGATGTTTAAAATTTATAATGCATTCTTTTCACATACTTTCATTGGTTTTAGTAGGTTTTCGAAATGACGACCGTTTTTTTAAATACAATAATAGAACTTTTCTTTTTTTAATGCATGAATGCTGTTTCTTGTTATTAAAATCGATGACATGGTCCCTAAGAACAGAACTTCGTATGTCTTATAGCTTCAGACTTTCCTATACTGGCTGGTGTAAATGAGCCATCCTGTATATTTTGTGTACGGTAGTGCATCGAGCGACAAGCGCTAAGAATACATTGTCCCAAAAAGCTTCGTTTGATCCCTAGTTTTCCCCCTTGTATTATGGGTGCCAGAGATAGACAGAGCGTGCAGACTCACGTTGCGTAACTAAAGGATTATGTTGAAGACAGGTATCAATGAAGTCCTAACCGTACTACTGGTTCTGGTTCCCGGTTCTCGTTAAGAGTAAGTGTAAAAGATTTCGAGGAGAATACAACAACCTCTTTAATTTAAATTTATTTATTTGCATCAGACAGAAATCTATATTTGTTAGTAAGGTACATAAAAGTTAGTAAAAAATAAAACTTTACTTGTTATGTATAGTTTTATTTTAAGTATAAATTATAACTAAATAACATTGAAAGTATATATTAGGAATTGTTTAAATGGCGTAAATATAACACTTAATATTACGTTTGTTTTCTGTATGAAACATCTGGAAAACAAACTACCAAAAACTGTGTAAATTTTATTCGGTCAACTTTTTATTTTTTATTCTACTAAATTACAAAAACCTATTTTCAATTATTTATTTATTTCATTTAAACTTAATCTATCATTACAGATATATTCCCACTCGATAGAGAAAGACATTTAAAATAATATGTATATAATTCTAGTTAGTAATAAAAATATCTTTTTTTTAAATAATGATACATTCACAATAGTTTATAAATAATAAAATTAATAATAGGTATTTAATATTACTGGAGAAAGTTTACATGAATGTATTTATAAGGGTGAAAGAAAACATAGAAATTGTCTCCTCTACGAAATCTCAGGTAAAGGATAGTGATACATATTTGTATTACATACATAATTAGAAAAAGTAAAAGTATTGTAAGTCGTAGTAAAATAAATACAAGTCAGATAAGTAATAAATGACTTTGCAAGAATACAGCAAAAGAAGGTCACTAATTTCCTAACAAATCCGCAATAACACAGGTCAAACGTGTGTTTGTATTCCGAAAGATAATTATTCACGAAACTGTAGCAGACCCAGTGAAGGAAATTTAGCCACAGCAATTTGCTCCCTCGATCAAAGGAATGGTTCTGTCTATCGTCAAAATTCAATCTCTAAACGAAACGGCACGTTATATTCGCTTTCTACCTGAATCGCTTCAAATGGAATAGCTACGTATAGTCCGAAACAAGCGAAATTGTTACCACAATGAACCATTCTTTCCTATGTTTCCAACCGTTTACCAGCTCAGATTACAATAATTCCGCTTAGTTAAGCGTGACCGTAATTGTAGGTGCGCCTGAAGTACGGTGGCTCTTATGTTCTGAATCTTAAGGGGTATTTTGGTGGGCCTGAAGAAGTTGAAGTCAAGCATCAGCCCCAATAGCTCCAAGGGTCTGGAGGCAATCTCGTGGCAACACAATGGAGCTACTGACAAACACTAGTGAACACTACAGCTGTAATCTACTAATGATTGCCTTCTCAATGGGTTAGTGTTGTCGAATATACGTTTTTTCACGAAATTTATCGAGAGAAACGGCGATTTGTTTTGTTTTCTGCTCCATTGTGGACCGCGGCTGCTGAACATCAGACAGGATGGTGTTTATAGGGTTAAATACAAATTAAACAAGTTATTAAAAATATAAGAAAAAATGCAATGAAATTCCACTAAAATACCTATTTTTACAACTTGTATGAATTTTCATACATAAAACCTGTATTCTGTAACAATAGTCAATTAGTCAGTACTCAAGGATCGCTTGTGCGCAGTTTGTCTCTTTTACGACAAAATCACATAAGCGAGAATAACCTTAAAAGAGAGCAGAGCATGCAGAGCATCGGTTCTTAAGAGGAGTCTCAGAATACAGGCCTTAGAGCTTTGTCTGTATATTACTGTAAATTATCTGTTTATCATTTTAACCCAAAAAGAACCGACTTCAACCAGTATCTACTAGTCGCCCCTACAATTTCTAAAGGTCCCCTCGACTAAGACCAGAGTCTGCCATCATCAAACCTTTTTTTCCTTATCATGGGATTGGGATTATAGTTAAATTACCTTTTAAAAAAAAGAAATCATCAATACCTGTTCATAAACGACGGAGTTAATAGAGTAATATCTTTATTTTAACCCTTAATCAAACAAGGGCTAGTATATTTCCACTTGACCAACACATACTTTGAACCTTATTGAATGTCTTCACTGAAATTATCTAAAGATTCCAGAGGGCTTATCACAGAATAATCACAAAAGGTATGTAACACTACAGGACACACACATACCTATTCAACATTAAACAATAATTTGACATTGTGCTTAAAAGCTAGGTTTTATGATAAACAACACCCGGATTTATCTGATGGAGTCGGTAATTAGAATAACACATGTCAATAGAGTCCAAAATCCATCAAAAAAAGATCTAACCTTGTCTGATTGAGGGTTAAAGTCACTTATAAAATACTCACTTTCAGCCATCTAAAGAAGAAAACAAATGTGTTATAAAAATAATACGCGGTGGGTCAATTAAATACCTAAATTGAGAAAGACCTACACCAAAAAACAAGCGTCACACACAGCATCCATTGGTTTACCGTCACTACCCTGATGCCCTTTAGGGTAGAGGCATTTCCCACGGTGCGCTTTCCATTACGTGTTCGCTATTTGAAAACCAGTGGTATCAAGTAAAATACGATCCTATAAACTTGTTTTATGTCTTTTCTCTCAGAGTTACTCCAGCATCTATGAATAAATTTTAATCATCAAGTAACTTATATCGTGCTTGGTCGCTTGTTCATAGACATTAAAAAAAAACTAGTGGACACAGGGGTCAGTATACATTTCTATTAAAAAAGAACCATAACTCGAACATTTTAGTTTTTCAAATTTTAAATCCACCATGTTACCCTCTTAGAGGATGAATTTTGAAGAATTTTATCTCACGTACACATCATAAAAGGAACGTCTCTGCAAAATTTCATCTTTCTAGAGTCAAGAGCTTGAGCAGGGCGTTGATGAGTCAATGAGGGATGAATCAATCTGGACTTTGAGTTTTATATATATAGATAGCGTTTAATTAAATATACCCTTAAATTAATTCATAATGGTATCTTTATACGACATGGCATGAATTAATTACTGTCTTGTTGTGCCGAATTAGATCTTGGCACACCCCTTTCACCTTTACCAAGTCGATACATCTTCTCGTTATTTATTGTTTGTCTGTCTATTTTTAGTTTTTAGAAAAAAACGTTTCGTCCATTAGTAACTTACACTTAAACATTATGTAGATTCATTACACTGCACATATAAAACAAAACAAAACAAACAGTCGACGAGTCGGGGTACGTTTTAAAGCATGGGCTCTCTTATCAAGAAGAACGTTTTTCTAAATTAAGTAGGTGCGGTCTGCAAGACCATTAATCTGTTGAGATATCGCCACATCAAGTTACACAGCTATCCAAAATCCTGTACTCTTGATTCGTGCTCTACCACAGACGTAAAGGCTCAAGTAACATACGTTTGAAGTCGCCAGTCCCACTTTCAGCTGCGAAACGGACATACGAAGACGACGGCGGCATTGACAAATGAATGTAGCCAAAACCAATTTGAAAATAACTCCCATTGACGAAGTTTCACTTGTAGCGAAGTTCGTTTATAGCGAAGTCCATTATAAAGCCCAAAGTGTGATGGGTAATCTAGATGAGAAATCATTATTCTTAATTTCATTCTCCTTTTAGAAGTATTAGTTTAACGGAGTTGCTGAAATAAACTGTAAGTACTACACAGGGTGGTTTATTTAGATGTGGGGTAGATTATCTACGGAGAAATAATGATTTTTAAGATAAGTAATTAATTATTGTCGAAGCTCTAATGCATAATTATGTTTTATGAACATGATTTTTTTTTAATAATACATACTAATATTATAAATCCGAAAGTAACTATATCTGTCAGTCTCGGTTTCACAATAGGGCTACTGAACCGATTTAAATAAAATTTGGTATACACATAGGTAGGAAAAGCAATAAGCTACATTTTAATTGAAAAATGTAATTAATATGTACTGCGTGTAAAAGGACCCCGAGCAACTGGGGGTTGTCCATATTGACGAGCCCAACAACGAACATTGCTCGGGAACCTTTTACACATTAAAGCGCTCAGTGACAATTAAAAGCTAGTTATTGATAAGTGGTAGCCTAGAATCTTTATAGAACTTTAAATATATTTAAGTTTGCTGTAGTGTAAAAAAACGGCATTCAATGAATTCGTCATGCCCCGCTCGCTTAACATTCACAACACATAATTTTTGTCGTCTTAACGAAAGTTTTAAGATTACCACTTAATTTGCTGTTTTATCATTTTTCTTAATTACTGAAATGCATTACAATAATATTTACAAGTTTCAATAATATAAGATTGAAGAGTCTAAACAAGCAAGTATCTCCAACCATCCAAATTTTAGGTAGGTACATAAAACGAGGACCAATATTTTCTAACAAAGCATCTTCTCTTGTTTCTGGACGTCTATCAAACTATATATTTAAATTAAAATTAACATTTAAACACCCACTTCGCAACGAGAAATTTTCATTTGTAGGTATTGTTACGTATTTCGGGAATCAATTTTGGTGCTCCCTGAAGGGAATCGGTGACAGCCACCTATCACATGAATTTAATTAAAATTTTGATTAGGCACGTCGTCGTATATTCCACGGCCAAATGGCATTCTACAATTTGAAACAGCACTAGAATTGTCGTCGCATAGATGCAATGTTCTTACGCATCACGGACCAAGTTACAATGGTTTGTTTTCAATTTATCTATTACGCCACAATAAAGTAGGCAATTACGTGAAGCACCCTACATTGAGTGCTTTACTACCTCTTAATAACGATAAACCGTCAAGAAATATCGAAGCCAAAAAAGGAATACGTTTTTTAGAATAAGTTTTACATTTGGTTCGTAGTTTAACCTACATATTTACTCGTATGACTAGCTGACCCGGCAAACGTTGTTTTACCAATATACGTTATTAACCGTGTTTCTATTTATATGCCTGTATTGAACATATTCCTCAAAAATCACTGTATCTATTAACAAGAAAATCAGCATCAATCCGTTGCGTACAGACAGAAGACGTTGGGACAGACAACGGGAGGCGACTTTGTTTTATACTATATATTGATAAAAAGTATGATTTATTCCATAAATGGTTCCCACAATTTTATTCAACACAGAAATTTTTAATTTATTTTGTAACGGTCACTCCTTTTTGCCTCTTGATCAAATGTTGTAGTACAAAATACGCATTGACAAATTGCTGTAAAGGCAAAACCCAAAATTAACACTATTCAGAAAATAATGTATACAAAGCAAATTGACGATTTACAATCCCATTGTTGCTGAGAGTTTGTATAAACAGCCTTATAGACCAACCAGTGTTAAATAAAAGCCTTCACCAAGTGCGATGTTAATGCGATTTGCAGCCGTCCCTTGTTTGTCGTCCGCGACCGCTGCTGTACACAACTATAATAAGTTGATCTCTTATAACAGTCGGGCAAAAGACAAACACTTCTCAACCAAGTTGTAGAGTGAAAATTTCACAAAGTTTCTAATGGTGTCAGACAAGATATCACGTCTGAAAGTATTGTGTATTCTTTATGTTAGTTCGTTTTTAGTTTTGACGTAGTTTGGGTTATTGCAATACAATCGGAATCGTTTTGTAGACCGACAGATCTCTTAAAAAATGCCTTCTATATACAGACATATACACACAATATTAGGTATGTGAAGAAAAATATCGTGAGGAAAAATATTATATATAATTCATAGCTTATGTGTTAACAAAAAATTGCCGTTCCCTATGAGAGGAAGGAAACAAGATATATTCTCTCCTAATCTTGTGAAAGCGTGATGTTTTAACGGAAATAGCTCTAGGGAGAAGAAGAATGTTTGTATAAAACACCTCTACCGAATTGTAAAATATAAATATATCACCGGGTATACCTTGTGCTGCCATACTGATGAAATTACCAGGTACCCTATATGCATTCATAAAAAAGTTACGTAACAAACAAGATTTTATGTAAAAATAACATCAAAACTGGTCACGATTGTTTCAATTTCAGTAACTGTTGTAAAATGAACAAAAAAAAAAACATGGCTGCAAAGATAACAAAAGAAATAAGAAACTACCCATTGTGCGCTATTCTCCATAAACTCAAAGAAAAGCAATGGAATAGATTAAAGTCGGACGTGAACTGCGTTTCTGTTTATCATAACAAGGTTAGCGATTTATTATCTCATTGCGAGAACACTTTTTTTTCTCTATAGAATGCTGTTTACTGCCAGTGATTTAAAGCACCACTACTAGTCCAGTGTTACAGACCGACCAGGAATGGGTATGTGGTGACCTTATTCTGTTCTCTAGGTTACAATCTTAATTATTCGTGAGAACACAAGGTACATTTTAGAAACAATACAAATAGGTATGTAACGTAACTAAACTATTTGATACTAACCGACTCTGGAGAAATTCATATCGGCACAGTCTTTAACATTTATGTGGGATACGTTCCTTCGTTACTAGGACATTCTTGATTGATTTAGACTACAGGCATCTTAAGATAAATCACGGTTCCAAACAGTCTTAAACAGAAATTAAAAAATGAGTATTAAGTATTTGTCAGTCGACCCCTAGGGTAACTATCGTGTTCAGTTGGCTGTGGGAAATGTCCCCAGATATTCCGAGATATAGAAAGTAAAATGCCACCGAATTTCTTGGCAGACTAGAAACTTGTCTTAGATGTCCTTATAGGCCCTGCTGAGTTTATTTCAGCAGGTGCTGATGCTCCGAAGCGAAAATAAATTCGACCTCCCCTTCAAAATCGTATTAGCTAATTCTGCTAGATGTATGAAGAGTTTCAATTTTATTTCGTTCCAAGTCTCACACCTCCTGCAATACAGTAGGGTGTACAGAAACCGTATACTTGGACTTAAAAGGGTATTTCAGGATTATGCCGTTTTATTGTTATATCGTGAATGTATCAGCACACAGAATCGGCCTTCGCAGAAAAGTACGTTAATTACGACTGCTCTCGGGGGCCACTCGCGGGTAGTTGAAAAATAAACTAACTCAACGCTACCGCCGTCTCCGCCGCCCTTACTGCGTCTGTTGTCGGCCATTTTTACAACTCATTTTTATTTCATATTCACCTGCCAACTGGTGTTTTAACGGCCTATCCACTTATAGTCTGACATATGTGTAAATTAACCCAGAGTCACAAAATGTCAGGTCAGTCAAATCGTTTCTGCAATGAAAAAAAAAAGAAAATGGTTACGTAGTTAACTACTTGTTTTAGGGATTTAAAATATCCCTGGCGCTCTAACCTATTCAAGATTTAAAAAAGTAAAGCACAAAATGATCAGCGTTTTTAAAATAAATAAAGTATAGAGTGACGCGAATGGACAGGATTAGGAATGAGTATATTAGAGGAAGCCTAAAAGTAGCACGAAAAGATTAGGATTGATTGAGATGGTATGAGCATGGCATGAGGAGGGATGAAAACCATATGACAAGGAAAGTGATCAGTATGAATGTGGATGGATACCAGGGAAAAGGGAGACCATAGGTGTCGAAACAATAAAAAAAACCTTTTTTCTAAAGTAACCCGGACTGACATTATATTAGATGTTTAAAACGAGTGTTACAGCGTATTGCGTCTATTTTCCTGTCCGACAAAGTGTTAAGTAGTCAAGAGATATAAAGAGTTGTTCAACCCACTAAAATAAATGTAGTACATAGTAGTCAGTTTTTATCAAATAATAACACGGTAGTATCTAATACATTCACACTATACGTATTCATTTTCACGTAACACCTGATTAGTAACTTTTTCTTTTTTCACTGATCCAGATTCTCTTAAAAGCACGAAATATTCCGTCAGAATAATCCCGTGTCCCTTTGCTTCAAATTCAACGGGAATTCATTACAATTTCAAAAGTTTCAGCAGGTCCGCACCTCCTACGGATTTTTTACAAGCTGCATCAAAGGAAAGATTATCGCAGTGCCAGTAACCATTGCTGGTGAAGCTAGCTGCTATCACAAGCCTTCTAGAATTTGACATAGTGTATACATGTTTATACTGCGTTCTGTGTGTCCGCGACTGTACTGCGAAACGAGTTTCCGAGTCAAAGGCGAGGGAAAACGAGCAAAAAAAAAATACCTCCGTCGCACCTAACGCCTAGCTGAGGTGACAATAAACACCACTTTATATAGATGAATATTCATCGCCCGAGTTTTTCCTTTAATTGAGCCGGCTACCTGCACAATATGAGGGGATTAGGTAGATGCTTCTCCAGCTAATGTTGTCCCGCTCGCACCGACTACCCTACTGTTTAGGGTTGCCAGGCGGTTGGGTTTTCTTTCTTATTTTTCTATTCTTGGAGCTGTTAAAAAAGCTCTGGTGGAGGGAAATTGGAACGTTTTCCATAGCAACGGCGGCGGCGCATTGTTGGAATGATATTTTATAAAAATCTTTACAGGATGCGAATATTTTTATGTCCAGAGTAAATAATATCTGTAAACTGGTAACAAGCATGCAATGTAGATGTCTAATAAAAAAATCATTTATGGATTTTGTAACTGCATGTAGTTAACATTAGTTTTTAATACAACATGAAATACGTAGGTACTGCCATCGCTAAATCTTTAACAAGATTATTTATAATTTTACAAAGAAAATGTTAATCAAAAGACAAATAGCCTAATGATGTAGGTATGATTTGTGTACTGCCTGTAGTAGTAATTAATTAGGTTGTAATAAAACTGTGTACTTCGTAAAAAGCAAATCTCCGCAATAAAATTTAATATTTAAACATCCTAAACAGGTGGTGGCAAACACAACAAAGAGGAATCCATTCAAAGGAAGAAAACGTGCTGCGAGTACCGTCCGGTGAGCCTGACCGCAGAGACACCTTTCACGACAAAATAAATAATGCAACATTATCTCATTCAAATGAACACCAGGTGTACATTAAGCTGACTGGATACGTTATAGACAAATCTACCTCAACAGACCCAAAATTAAAAAGTATTTATGTTCCTCCAGTGTTCTTTTACAGAGGTGGCAGCACTGACTGGTTGAGCACACACTGGCAGGTTAGAGAAGAACTCCGGTAGTGTTCCGAAATTGAATTTAAAAAATATTACCGCGCCCGCCGACTTGGCGACCTTCCAAGAGACAATACGTGGCGCTCCTTGTATATTAATTCCAAAGTCACATAGTTTTATAAGCAATGAAAATGCTGTCGCTCGTAAAGCCGTAACTTTGGAAGATCAAATTGAAAACTCAATTAACTGTTCACTTACAAAGAAATATGTCTATATGTGCATATAGACTCCACATCGTCACTTGTGTGCCAAATCCACCTGTTAGTGAGCATCAAATCTGTCTTATTGTTGTAATAGTTACGCATAAAGTCAACTGTTCGCCCACAGGATTATTTGGAGTCAAGAATGTAAATCAGCTCTTCATTGAATGTAAGAGGACTCCTTTTCTACCGCAAGACCGTATTAGACACCTTCAAACGTAATTTACTGAACTAAAAAATATTTTGTATTATGTGATGTTAAAACTTCAACTGTGAAAACTAGGTTTAACTTTTTCCCCTTATTTTGTTTGAATAATGTCTTTTTATTTCAAAACGTTTATTCTATACATCGAGAATTCTAGTTTGCATAATAAATTATTGTAGAGTAAATAATATTTACCCACTCTAAGAAATCCGATAAGCGAACTTCGATGGGCTGTTAAATAACTCCCCTTATCTCTTTCAAAAACACTGCGGTGGCTTTGTCACGGTAAACATCTCCTATTGTCTACAAATAGAACCGTTTACTTCCCCAAGGGAGTCCAAAAGATGTGGTGCACAGAGCATCTCAACCTGGAGATCAATTTTAAAGTAATCACCGATATTTGAATACTAAACACAACAGCTATATTGGCCTGTAAAGTTTTTACATTAGCCCCGAACCGAAGTCTGTTTGTTCAGTACCTGAGGCCAAATGCCGCCGCCGCCGCCCCGGGGTTCGTTCATTTTAAAACTCCGCCGAGGGAGAATTTTCATCATAAAGAGACAATGGGGGTAACGTATTCACGAAACTTCTGTGCGACAATTTAAGCTATACGAATAGGGCCTCTATGAAAGTGTGACGAGCGAATGGGGCGCAGGTCCAAAGTATGTCGGTTGTTTATAACGTTGTGTCGTGATCTTTACTAATTTATGCGAGAATTTTTCAAACGGATAGAAACGGTGTTTTATAAAGTGCGTCTGCCATTCATTATGGGTTTTATTGTAAAATAAAAAATCTGTCAATGTGTATTAGGGAAGGGTTACTTTTTCATATTTGGCGAGGTTTTTAGGACTTACGTCCGTTATCCATTCCGAATATACAGGGTATTTGTTTTTCGTTGGCAAATCCGTTATTTTTACTCCTTATTCGTGACAGGTTAACGAGGGAATGGCACTCACAAAAACCCCACGGAGACCCCTTGTATAGGCTAAGTCACTAAATTCAAAGATGGACTCTTGGGGTCTCAGTACTATTTCCGTACTTAAGATGTTTTATAAAAGAGCATTCATGTACTCTTGACTTTCCATAAAAGCTTTCTTTGGAGCGAAATAAAAGATAATTTTATTTTAGGGGAGCAGGCAAGTACCTACATATAAAATTACAACCACAAACAAAAGAGAGGAAAAAATATCATCTGAATAGAATGTTTTGAACAATAACAATGACTACACCAAAAATATATCCTTCTCAAACAAATTAAAACATCTGCTCCAATAAAAAATGAGCCGCCGATAAAATACCATTGCAAATTCGTCGCTTGTAAACGAAATAATATCAGACAAGTCCATCATGGTGTTGACGAGCCCATTGTGAACAGAACACTCAAACCCTAACAAAGGCAACCTTAACTAGAACCGAGTTTTGATGTAATTTCCTCCACACAAAAGCTCATAGTTAACATATTTGACTACCCTGCGAACATTCCACAGCTATGACAAATAATAACAATTTTCAGATATGTTGATTAATCTGTTGGCATAGTGGGTCCTCTATATAAAATGACTGCATTTTTGGTAATATTTTGATTTCGTGTTTAATTTGCTCGAATGCCGTTTGTGATGGGAATTTTATGTTTCAAAATTATACTTTGCAACGACTGCAAACTCCACTATTAATAACAAAAGTTGCAATGGGTAACAGGTAACATACTCAGTGGTTAATCCTTTATTATAATTCAACATAAATAGTGTGATAAGAGGAAGTTGCGGTTTGAAAGAAGATGTAGTGACTAAAATTGAAAAGGGCATGCTTCGGTGGTTTGGCCATATGGAGAGAATGGAGGAAAGTCGATTAACGAAAGAGATTTATATGGTTGATGTAATGGGCCGGGTGAGCAGAGGTCGCCCCAGAAGGACATACATTGACCAGATTGGTGATGTCCTGGCGGAAGGTGGCGTGAAAAGTACTCGAAACCGGAGGTAATGTATGAAAAGATGTATGAATGTAGATGAAGCGAAAGGGGTATGTCAGGACCGTGACAAATGGAGATCTGTAATTTCTGCCTACCCCTCTGGGAGACAAGCGTGCAGTGTATGTATGTATGTAATTCAACATTACCTTGGTATCTACATAAGACAAAGCAGTGTGTACAAATACATAAAATAGCAGGAAAATAGTGTTCATAATGTATATTAGCAAAACACAACCATTTTTCCTGCTCAATATTATGACATTATTTTTAACAACTTGCAACAAAGTTACGAAGGTGTTCGTACACTTTATAAGGTTTCAAATTTAAGTGAACAACACACACAAGAGTTATGAGCATTAATGTTCCATTCTTGTAACAAAATAGAATCATTATGAAAATTATGTTAAAGTTTTCATAGCACAGATGCGTACATTTTGCTGCTGCGCTAAGAAAATGTACGAGAGGAAGTTTCATTATACGTCTTTAAGAGCCATAAAATTAGAGAGATTTTTTTTTCATTACAAAGAGTTCAATTTCGCGTGGACGCTGGCAACGAGGACGATTAAAAATAATTAAAAAAAAATACCGCCACGCTTAAGCCCCTTTGAAAGAGGCCCAAATCTTAACCGAGTCTTAATAAGATTTTTAAGTAAGGTATCTCAGAACATCATTATGCATAAAAGATTATGAGAACCGCGAATATTCAATCGGGATGACATAAAAGAGATTATCGTTCACTCTCAAAGTGTTTGTATTATGGACAGATTTATAAGAGCGTAAAGAAATGTGCAAGTGGCGATTTAATAATGAGGAAGCTATGTTTTTAATATGATACGTACGAATCGTATTTTCATTATTCAAATCTAAAGTAAGTACCACAACTTAATTCACCTGTGGGTGTTTTCGTTATATTTTATACAATACAATTATTATCATAAAATATTTTTTCAGAAAAGATTTGCATTCAAGTCCTGAAAGGGTAATGAAAATGAAATGTGATCGTGTTCTTATCAAGGCATTTACTTCTTAGGAAGTTAAAGCGTGAGTTATGTAAATTATTAATAAAATGATATTATTGTATCATTTGAACTTCTCCAAATAATAAATGTATTTTCCAAAGCTGCCCTATACCAATAAACTGGAATAGAACCCTATTGCAATTTCAACATGAAATGAAAGGAAAATAAAGTAACATAATATACATTTATTATCCCAATCACGATGTTGACCGCTGTAAAAAAATACCAATATCAAGTTCGACGACAATTTTTGTTTCCCATACCTAACGGAAAAAAATACCTACATTGGGATTCAGGATTTTTTTTAATACTTACTGTACTGTATTATTTAAGAAGGTATGAAAGAAAATGTACTTAATTCTTAACACTTAAACTAGCGAATTAGCTTTAGTGAATCAATGGTCACAATGAGGCCTCTATTGTTTATGTTTAGGTTTTTTTTATCGCTATGAACAAGCGTTTGACCACCATGTTATCTGTAAGTACAAGTAATATCATAGCAATTGATTTCTGATGCTGTAAAGGTACCTAAAACAAACTCGTAGGTTTTATTTCTTAAAAGTAACCAGTTTATAAGTTTAGTGTCGATGTTTTTAAACTGACATTATGAGCATCAGACAGGTAAAGTGTTTCAAAGAAAAATGACTTCAAGAATCAGTTTCAGTTATACATGACCGCACTCTACATCAACCGTTCTCATAAAGACATTTTGCTCCTTGGAAGACCTCCAAACCGTCTACAATCAGAGTCACGTCATGATTGCCAACTTATGGTATATACACTCAGCTTCGTCTCCATAGAATTTCATATGAAACTAGAGTTCATTACCGGCTCTAAGTGTATACTTTCACGTGTCTTCTACTTTACCTCTGGGTGATATTTTCAAATTCAATTTCTCTTGGGTCCCGCCCGAGTACTTTGTTTAATGTACTACCGCTGTATGGTCGGACATGGTGAACCTCACATACCTGAAGTGCTTGGCCTTCAAAATGTGAGTGAAATCAGTAGCAGAAGTTTTCTTACTCGTGACGCCGAGTGCTCCCACAAGTTTGACTACAATACTCCTGTACTTATGGTTGAGTTATTGCTCAAATAGTCCTTGTTTTTCGTATGGTATAATGTGGCTGTGAATATTTCAGGGAATGTCGGAATGGAGGTAATAAAGATTTGTTTCTTGTCCGTTTTCGTGTCTAGATGTTGACTTTTTATCTAGTTGCAAAAATTTCGCTGTATTATTCAAAAGCCATGTTATTATTATAATAGTTGTTTGGTAGAATTTAGATAACATGTTTTGTTATAGTTGAATTACATTTTGAACCGAGTTCAAAAAAGGTGGAGGTTCTCAATTCGACAGTGATTTTATTATGTTTGCTATCACAAAACTTTTTTATTTTGATTTGCATGATTATTATTTGAAAGCTGATGCTTTTCGTTTTGTCCTATTTAAATTTGGTTCAGTTTCGACAACGACAACCATGAAAACACCAAAAGTCTTAGTATTTAAAAGGTTGACGTCGGTTCTTTCCTTTAACATTTCTGATTTTGATATTTATCATCATCAGCCCATACTTGTCCCCTGCTGGACATAGGCCTCTCCAATTGCACGCCACTGTGATCTGTTTTCGCCTTCTCGCATCCAGCCTCTGCCAGCAATCTAGCGCACATCATCAGTTCACCTTGCTTGAGGGCGTCCTACGCTCCGTTTGCCGAGACGCGGTCTCCACTCGAGAACTCGTTTGCCCCAACGGTCATCGGTTCTACGGCTAAAATGGCGCGCCCACTCCCACTTGAGCTTGCTAAAACGATGAGCTATGTCGATGACTTTGGTTCTCTGTCGGGTCACTTCATTTCTGATTCGATCCTTCAGAGAAATGCCGAGCATGGCCCTTTGCGACTATGCGACTTTGAGCTTGTGGGACAGCCGTGCCGTCAGATAACCGTTTGATATGTATAGTATATGCTTAAATAATTTATTAATTTATTATGTAAAATGTTCATGTTATGGTAGTATTTAATTAAGGCAGCACTTGCCATGATCTTATTTATGTTTTGTAAATACCATTATGTTTAATGTACGACCTTGTTTGCTATCCAAATTATATTCATCATCATCATCATCACCGTCAGCCCATACCTGTCCACTGCTGGACATAGGCCTCTCCAATTGCACGCCACTGTGATCTGCTTTCGGCCTATAAAATTATATTAAATAAATAAATATAAGCACAAAAATCCGACATCAAATCTCATCCCTAATCGCTGGTGGACATAACACAGAGGGTTGTAGAGTATGCAGAACGTTTTTTCGTTTCGTAAAAAACGCAACGATTTAGTAATCAAGAATAATTAAGGTCCAGCTTAAAGAGGACCAAAAAAATACTTAAACGGAAAAGCTATGTAATCACTACATAGCATAAAGGAAAGACGTTTCCCGCTGTCTGTCCCTAAGTATACTTAGATCTTCAAAACTACGCAACTTATTTTGATCCAGATTGTGATTCTTGAAGAACGTTATCAATGGTATCTCGTACAACAGATGATTGTAAGACCAAATCTTTCTTAAATGAATGTTATCCTGAACTATAACCGACTCGCGCGAGGAAAATAGCGAGGGTTAATTATTTTAATTTTTAGCTAGTTAGATTCCCCGGTCAGACAAGCGTTTAAAAAATCTGTTAACGCAGTTATGTTTATTTTCCAAAATAAAGGAAAATAAACTGAACTTCTTTCAGTGAAATGAGCTAACTAAATGATTTAAGGTAGTTCTCCTCCAGGGCCCATATTTTTTTTCCACCATGTATTAGCAGAAAAACACCGTTAATAATGTATGTTGTCGAAACAATTTTTGCCGGGTCAGCTAGTATTCAATAAATGAAATACCGACTTAACACACATACTACCTACGGAAAACTCAATGGATATACCAATCAGCACGTTTTAGTGAAGATGCATAATTTGGATTTTTTTTGCAAAGCCCGCGTTCCCGCTTTGCGTTTGAAATCTGATTCATAACATCTATTAATCTGATTTGTAAGTTATTATTTTGTAAACCCAACCCATGTAACCCCCGGTTACATTATTTATTATAATACCTATCACGCACATATATTGCATACTACCAATCTTACATACTACTATTTACTAATGCCAAATCGTTTTTGCTTCACATAGGTATTATGCATTTAACACAAATGAAAATACAAATCAACATTTAGATTATAATTAGGTACTTATTGCGTGGAAATTATTTCGGTAATTGAAATACCTATTTGATGTTGGAATATCAAACGGGAATTCAACGATCACCACATAACACGTAAGTAGGCGCAATCAAAACAATGGCCACCTATTTTAGCTTTCGATTCGGGGAGTTACCATAATTAGGCATCTAAACTAGATTTCAAACTAAGCGATAAATATGCGAATTTCTATTTCCCCTTTAACAAATGTTTTACTATACTAATAATATTGTTGAAGGTAATGGCGGAAGGCACAATACAGATCATCATGGCGCGCCTTTGGGGAGGCCTGTGTCTAGCAGTGGACTGACATGACAATGAAGAGGAACGAACACGCTGTAACTATCTAAGTAAATTATATAGTATTTTTTTCAATTCATAGCTATCGCTACCGACTTCTTCGTTTCGTTGTGCACAAGTTTATCTATTTGGACCAATAGTTTCTACCCTTCTAATGGAATCATTTACCAACAACACAGGAACCCTTCAACTAAGACATAATCGTACAATCTCCCTTTAAAACTAGACGGCACTCTATTCATTGTCTATTAAAACTCATTTATGTAAAAACGATAGCAAAGGTAAATAAAACACAACAATAGGTGATGTTCTCTGACCTTTGGGCGGAAAGAGATTCTTACTATTCAGAGCTCTCTTCGAGTGTGTACACATTTGATGCCCTTCACGACTGTAACCAAAAACTCATCGCACGGGATTGCCATCCGGCCCCTCATTACTGCGCGAGCAACCGCGGGATCTGATATCCCGCCGTTCCCAATGACACGGCGATGTATCCATCCATCATTGTTCCAGGACTCCCCAAAGAAAAATCTTCCACACTCAACAGGTCCACACAAGAGTTATTTGTAGAAAGCGACCTCTATTGGTTGCGCTTGCCGCACGTGACTGAAGGAAATTGAAATCTCTATCGGCTAATCGAAATACTCAATGCCGAAATAGATTTTGTGAATATATTAATATATTTTTTTCGCGTTTCAATGTGATTCCTTTGATGTTACTTTTAATACACATTTCTCAATACAGCGTTTGGTTCGTTTTGTGTTCTAACCCTTTGATTGCTGTTTTTTTTATTTGGATGTTTTACCTTATGCATTGATTAAAACTTACACTAAAAAAAATCTATAACACAATTTTTCTCTCCTAGCATGTATCCTGTAGTGCTACGGCATCAAACTCATAACCTAAACTCGGTTAGATCCCAGCACACATAACGTATCGTAAATTAAATGAAACATTACGTTACTTACAATTACAAATCATTAACAAACCTGATTCTTATGTGTGTAAAAGTATACAAAATGCCTCATAACTTTTCCACCAACCACCAATACCAGCAATATGCGATAATTTAACACCGTCTACTCTACTATTTCAAAATCGTCGGGTAAAACCGCAGGAGTATCAACTATTGGCAATAAAGATGCGAAAACCCGATACGCAGGTAATGTAATGTACCAAGTTAGATGGGTAGGACGTCTCCCTACCTATCCACTTATTATGGGGAGTCACGACCGGCTACTTAAACACGTCGGGTTGCCGCAATCTTGAAATTCTTCCATTTTGTTTCGGATCTCTTTCCAGTCACTTGAAAAGAGTGTCTGTTCACTAATTGATTTGTCGCGCTCCGCAACAGCTGCTATGTTTTGATAAAAATAATCATTGTTATTTCTACTTACTTTTAAGAACATACATACGTAAACCTTAGAATACAAAATTTTAAAAGCACAAAAGGTACTGTTTGTAAGGTATACCTGTACAGTAAGATGAATAATAAAATAAAATGTTTACATAAATCAGCTATTGAAAAATTCTAAATTTATCTTGACATAAATACGTAGTTTGTCAACTACTTTTTTCAACATTGTTAATGTTAGCGATATTTATCTAAGCCATAATATGATGATACATGAGACCAAACATCTCCGTAAGCTTATTGGACAGTTATAACTATTTCTTCGAGCTTGCCGAACTGTGCCTATCTGACATAGTTCAGCTGACATCTCAATTTTGTTTATCTTAAGTTTTACATTTAGAGGAGCAACTTAAAAAAAACGAAAAGCGACTTCGGTGTCCACCTTACCCACTTTGTCTTATCCTGCTTCAAAAAGTATTTTCACTACCATTAGTCCTTTAATACCAAGCCAAAGCACTAAGACACGTACCTATTCATCGCATAAATCACAAATTTCCTTTATGCAAAATGCAACACAATACCTGAAACAGCAACATGGAAAAACTCAGAACGCAATGGACATTTTACCGAGGCCGTAAATCAGTGTAGAGTGCCTGTCGCGTTGTAACACGCCGATACAGCAGCACACCAGCAGTGCTAAGCCACGGTAAACGGAGGCAAATTCGTCAATTTATATGCGAGACAGCCGACTCTTTGTGCGAGGTGTCACCCATTATTGTCTGTGATAGGCATCCGCTTTTCCTTGATCGATGCTGTTTGTTTGTCGAGTCGAATCTGTCTGCTATTCTCCCAAAGCTTTAATTATTTTTTCATTGTTAAGGTTTTTAATCGGTGCAAAAAGTGACACCACTGAAAAAATACACGTAATACCTCTACCTATACGTGGCATAATATAGAAGCTGGAAGCGAGAAGCGGAAAACAGATCATAGTGGCGTGCAATTGGAGAGGCCTATGTCCAACAGTGGGCAAGTATGGGCTGATGATGATGATGATGACGTGGAATACTCGTGGAATAATAAGAAAATTTTCTAATTATAATTTTTAATAAGATTTTTAATTACAAGTCGACACATTTTCAATTAAAACTTATAAGAATCTTCAAACAAAGTAGACCCATTTACTTATCATTCCATTTATAAATTGTATGTGACCTTATTTATTGAAGTATTCTTGTTTCATTTTTCGAACATGATATTTATTTATAAAAAAAAAGTTGTTTGAATGTGGTCAATTAGCTCAGTTAGCGTTACCACCGAAGTGCTACCATTCAAACTCGAATTTCATACATAATTATGTTGCAATCGCGACCGCGAAATTAAAGTGTAACGAGCTGGACAATTCCTATGAATTTAACCGAGTGGGTGAATATTCTAACTGATTGGGTTGCTATCGACGGTCGTAGAAAACAAGGTGGCCCAGGATGACATAGCGGGAGCATCTCGACCAACACCTGACAGTGACATTTACGTGCAGCGGGACAAGAACGCGTGAAGGAAAGGGATAGAGGTATTTTCCCACTGGCAGCCAGCACTGGCACATTACAGAAAAACTGTATAATTCATACATTCTGGACATTAATGAATCGCATCATCGTGGCTTGACTTGATTTAAAGCGCTTAAAGTTGGCATTTAATGGTAGAATCTTTAAACAAATGCGGTAGTTCACTATTCTTGCCCGACAAGAAATAAGTTACTCTTTTTTAGAATAATTTTATATTAAAATGTAAGGTTATTACAGATTAATTTTTATTGCAATGAGAAATTGTTTGAAGTTTGCAAATCAGATTTTGATTGTATAACTGTGTGCTTTGCTTTGTTACCTAGCATGTATTGCCGCTTTCGGTCCCGATCGGAGCCCATTTTCCTGTTCACGCGACGTTTAAAAACAGAGTTTTCAAACCCATTGGCAAGCATGACTTCCTTTATGACGTCGACAGGCAGCATTCCTGCATTATGTTTGAATGATCTCAGATAAGAAGTCTTTCACAGGTGTGGGAGTTCCTCGCGTTGTCATTACATTTGACACGCACGTCCAGCGCTACATGTTGTCATCCACGAAGTGCAGCTGCTATTTCTACCACTCCACCAGAAAATAAAACTAATGGCACCGTCGCTTTAGCTTGAAGGCCATTTTTGGGCCACAGTTCAGCATCATATCGCCATATTTTAATTGTCTTTTATTCTTATTTTTTTCTTATAAGTATGTATAAAATAGGATTTGGTAAATCACCCCAATAACTTTTTGCGTATAATTAACATTTCATTTAATTTTTTTTCATTTTCATATTGTCTTAGTCGCCGAAAGAGGCGCCGTGGTAGGTATTTTTACCTACTTTGTCTGTACTTTTCAATATACCCCATACATTTGGGAACAATGAGTAAAATATGAAGTATCGAGCGAGTCGGCAGCCGTTGCGGACAAAGCCAGCGGATAATTAAAGTAAACGATGAAAAAGATTTTTAATGAACCCGAGTAACAATGAGAAATTTGCTGTAGCCGTGATGAAAGAAAGCTTACTTAATAATAGTGTTTGTAGATTCAAATATCGTTGTCTAACTCGCAGATTCTGATAATTGGGAACTTACCAATTTTTTAGGGAAAACCAATATGTTGTGGCCATTAAAATCGTTACCTGAAAGAAACAAAACATAAATGAGAACTCGTGATTACAATCACTTTCACTACTTTAAGTAAGAATGTTAACTAAGTAAAATAGTTTTCATTCTTTTAATATTATTTCAAACTTTATAATAATCACAAGACAACATAATGATTGCTTAACCTTTTTCATTACTTTAATTTAGAACCAGCTAAATTGTGTTACTAACTTTTCCTCACGCGAGGTCCCATTTACTAGAAAATTCAACGCAGAGCTATTGTATTGACGACTTCAATAGATTGTTTGCTCCACAACCGCAACCAACCCCGTAGCGGAGTTGCGGCGCTTGCAACTCCCTAACGCCAGTATCAGGCACTATTAAAGGCTACGTTTTTTTAAACACCGCTTTTTTGTCAAATACCGCAATGCTCCCTCGGAAAAAAAATATTTTTCGCTCCCCCGAGTTATTGGCTAAGTGATTTGCAATGTTGTGGTGAAGGCGCGGATTTTTCTTTTTCTCCACTATTGACTAGTTCCAGTCGGGCTGCGGTCAGCGAAGGCACTTTAGCCAGATGGATGCCGACCGCAGTACATTACGCCTGTTAGGGCGTTCAAATGTTTGGGGAACTTCGGAAATGACAGTGGCAGTGTGTGCTTTTATATAGTGACAGTTTTTATGATAAACTGTCTGGCGTGTTATAATACGGAGAGGCGAGGCGGTCACAATTCTCCCCTGAGTTGATATGTATGCCTATCTATATATGCCTATCTATATATATATCCCTATAAACAGGTTTCGATAATTCATCAGATTTATTTTGAAATGTAATATTTTTTGGTACGAGTATTCAGGCTTCTTACGGTTACACCCTTCGCAGTAAGTACGATATAATATGGTCGTCAATGACCTAAAAGGGGGAGAGCTGGCACCGAAACATGGATGGATTGAAAATATGCAAAAGCAATTAAAGGCGCACATTTTCAGAGCCAGGCTCTGAAGGCAGCACAACAGTATAAAAAAGGAAATCTTCAACATAATTTACTGGTCATGTATCACCATGAGTGCGTACGTCCAATATAGAAAAACGTCTACTGTTATACGGCAAAATTAAACCGGCGATTGCTTTAGTATCTAAATCAGGCCCTTACCCCACGACATCTGATATCTTAAAGCTGCCTGTTACTCCAAATAAAGCCTGACATTGCAATATGGCCTCACGTATTCCAGTAAATACGACGAAATACCTAATTAAAGCACATTTATTAGGCGGTTCGCACTTCAGTCTTTCTCGCCGAGAACATTCAACACGGGAAGAATTTGCGCATTAACTGTAACGAGGTACAACGGCGGGTCCAAAATGAGCACCTGCGCCATGGTAAGCTGAACCTAGATCACTTAGAAACTTAAGGTGACAGAAGCTCTGCTAATGCGTATATGGTGTACCTTAGCGTGGCCACGACTGTCCATTATAAATGAGAAGAAAAGCTACACCTCGCATCTCCATTTACACGCGTAAACTTTGACAATAGGTTACGACCATAACCATTGAATGCAGGTCTCTTTTGCTTGGGAATTAACGTTTTTCAAAAGTTCAAGATATCATGGTCAGTGCAAACATGATGTGCGTTTGCCAGTGACACACTAGCGTAGCTTTGCGGTGTGGAAGAAAATGTCAGAAACTCGAATCTTTGAGTGACTGAACAATACGTAAGTACCTATAACCCAATTCCAGATGTGAAGGTCGATAAGTAACTGGCGGGAGAATAGACGTGTTACAATTTTCATTTTACTTACATTACTCGGTTATTTTTTTCATTCCAGGACTCCAGTCAAATGGAGCCAACCTGTACAAATACGCACTCAGAAAAATGATACGAGAGTTTTTTATTTGGCAGAGTATGTTTTCAATACTTTTATACGGAAAGTAACAGTTAAAAAAGTAAAGATAGTCATGGTTTTGCGTACTAAGTAAAATTTTAAATGTAGCAACAAGACATTAGACGTGTTTGGCCAAGTGGCGTTTATCCACGGACTGTCGAGAACGAAGTGGAGATCGAGTGACTCTATGGAAAATCAGTGCATTTAGTGTGTCCGTGTCAAGTTTACGCTAATTTCTAGATATTTCGATTGTTTATCAATTGCAACAATTGCTTCATGGTACGGAATTTCAGGCGTCTACATGTTGCACGCCTACTAGAAAATTCAACCCTACTTACTTATTTGTACCTATTTGTTTTTAAGGCTGTCGGCTAAGCTTTATTAAAATGAGCTCGAGGAATTAGTATCAAACGCAAAACAATCGCATTACAATGTGTATCGATTAGTCACATTATTGTGTAAATATGAACACCACAATCTTGTAACGGATCACATGGGTAAACAAACACACGTTTATAGGGGATAAGACCCGGTGTTGTTCCGGTTAAGGCCTCATTGTGCCGGGTGTACCCCATCCCATCTCTTTGTACCCGGGGCGCTTGCTTTTCGTGTGAATCTACCGTGAACCTTTTGACAAGTGGCATTTGTTACGTCACGAAATTCACGCTACGTGAGTTCGTTACGAGGCGCGATGCTACACAATTTGCGCTAAAGAAGGATCCTTTTAGTACTTTTGCCTAATTTGGATTCGGAGGTCAAATTACTCCGGTTTTAGTTTCGTCCGCACTGAACTGGCAGAAGTTACTGCGGTTATTTATTCCCCTGTTAACAAGAAAGTACTTTATGTTATTCGGTGTATTTTAGTTGGTGGCTTATTTATATAATCCTCATCTATACCTATTGTTAATAATTAAGTAAATATACTCGAGAGATTAAAGTGCAAATGCCTACATTTTACAAACTGTATTCTATCCCCTCTAATCTCACCTCTCTGTTTTCCGATGTTATTGTTTTGCTTTTAAAAATATAAATAATTAACAGTGTTTCCGTTCTATTATATGTATGTATATCTTACATACACATATAAACCTTCCTCGAGAATCACTATCTATTAAAGAAAACCGCATCATAATCCGGTCCGTAGTTTTAAATATCCAAGCATACCTACATATAACAGACAGCGGGAGGCGACTTTGTTTTATACTATGTAGTATTTAGGATGTAACCTATAGTATGAGGGCTCAATTGAGGTATTGCCTAGGGCGATATAACTGCCGAATATTGACCTATTTCTCCTTCCTGCCTGTCACGTCAAAGTAAAAGTTTAATTTCGTGATGTCCAATAAGTAGGTTTCACAGCAATATAAGCACAGCTATAGTACAAAACGTACATAATGTATTACTGTTTTTTTTGCATTCACAAATAATCACATAAAACATAATATGAAGAGTATCATTAACTAACGATTAAAGTCTAGACTAAGTATTGTCCAAACCACACCCACGAACCGTTAACAATACATGGGTATCATCGTACCATTTTTAGTACAATAATTATATATACTCATACCCATGATAATGATGATGATGATGATTACCTACATGTGCATGTAGGTACGTTTAGTATTACATAGTTGTATTTATATTTATGTGTCTTCACAAAATGGGGAATCCAATTATTATAGGTTATCATTTCAGTGCAATAGCATTAAACATTCATACCACATCTTCAGTAAAAGAAACCTCTCCAACGTTAAACAAGTAAGAAACAAACTAATGAAACAATGCACGAGTCAAGCCGTCTTCCTCTGGATAATAAGCGGGAATTATTTTCCTAGTACGAATAAATCCGTGTCTAGATTCAACAAAGGAGTCGCTTAAGTCCCGGAATATTGTAACAGGACGTTTTTACGTTTAGCAAGTACTACTGGGGATGCTTGCCATCTTTTACTACCCTCGTGACGTCACAAGGAACTACGGTATTTTATCTGAGCTCGTTTTTTATGTGCGTTCTTTGATATTAAAGCTCAGTTTAGATAAGTCTTCGATGTTTAGAGAGATACCATCGCAGTACTGTACAGTACTACTTTTGTAATAATAAATCAGCTTTTTATAAGAATCCCCCGTGAGCACGGCACGGATTATGAAATCATTTGAGAATTTTTTTTCCTTATTCCATATTTATGCATTTCTTCAGAGTGCTGCTTAAAGCACGCTCACCTTCTACATTTGACCTCGAGTGCTTAATTTATGTTACTTGAATCCTTATTCTGTTACGTAGAATTTGGTTAGGGAAGGTTCAGGTTACTTCTGCTTTCGAACAAGCCTTTGTCCAACATCCTGTCTGGTGTTAAGCTGGGATGTGCTCTATGATGGAGCACACTTATCTGATTCATTAGGTACCTATTTACTCGTGAGTTGAAGACCTCCAGACTACTGCGCAAAAACACAGACTCCGGTAACTTCACACGTCGTACGTCATTTTACATCCTGACGGTTCGCACTAAGAAAGTTCGCATAAATGGTATATCCACCTGGTATAATTGTGGATCTGGCCCATGTCTAAGCCGATTGAGGACAACACGCGTGGCTATAACTAGATAAATCTTATCGAAACAACGCCTTTGTTTTGCACAAAGCAATATTTCTGGATCGCGTTCATAAAATAACACAAATTAATTTTCTTATTGCCATAGACAATTTTTTTCCATATTTAACAGACAATTTTCACTACCTACAGAAAAACGATGAATAGTGACAGTAATGGCGAATTATTTGCCGTCGGAGTGGCCCGAAGTTCATAAAGAGAGACTGGAAGAAACGCTTTTCATTTGTTTGGACAGTAAAACAGCCGTCCGGGCCTTTTGTCCTAAACTTTCTGTCCTTCGCCTTTCAGCGCGATCGAGAAAAAAAAGCCTTGCAGTTTTGAAAAAGCTCACGCTTAATTTCCCACTGTAAAAGTTTTAATTTAGGACGTAAAGCTTGCTTTTAAGGCTGCGTCTGGTCTGGCAAGTTTCATCATCTGTGTTGGGCTTACTTTGTTCACAAAGCTCGCCTTCACAAAAGGGGTCTCCCTTCGTTGACAACTTGTCAACTGCGATATGAGTGCGACTTGAGATAGTATGCTCGTCATGTACATGTAATATACATACTATTTACAAAAATATACCTACGTCTATAATTGTTCATCGGGGCAGACTGAACTTTTGAAGACACGAGTTAGTTATAGCCTGACAAATGGGATTGAGATGGACACATTTTATTGCGTTAGGTTTACTATGTGGCTAATCCATCGTTCGTTATCTTTCTTTGAAGTCTTATTACCTCGCAATGCTTAACTGCTGCCTCCGCTTTATCGGGATTACGTAAAGTGCAATAATTACAATAAACGCATACAATTACCACACATTCGTTGTGTCTATTAACTGTGTGATATCTCAAAAGTATAGAGACGCTGGGCGAAGAAAGAGTTGAAAGAAATAAAATAGACTTTCTGTTCTGATGATACTGTATGGGAAAACGAAGCAAAATAAAAAAAACTTGTTTACAAAAATATGACAGGCTGATATTAGAAAATAAATAAGAGTGTAAAACTTGGTTTTAACAAAAAAGACCGTTTTCCGTATATTACGAGATTTGACTTTTCATTCATTATCAAAGTGTAACGATAAATCGCAATGGATCATAAACAAAAACACTACACGTTGATACGACTGAGCGGACTATTTGCCATTGCTGGTAGACTTTAGTCGTAGTAAATTTAATGTAAGCATAAAGTTACGAAATAACGAATACTAGCCTAACCCACTTTTGACTGTAAATTCGATGTAAGTGCTTGTATAAAAGTTAAAAAAATAAAACATCACGAGACATAATTTGAACATTATCCTCATGCCGTAAGCAAAAATATTACGTGAGCACAGCATACTTATGTAGGACAAGCACTCAGCTCGCACGACACACGTAAGTAACTGAAGTTTTTCAGGCATAGTTTTGCGAAGACTCGCTTGTAGGTAATATGCTAAGACTTTATTAAATAGTTGTCTTCCAAGGAAGCTTCTAACTCGAATGACGTATTAAGCTCTTCAGGTATACGTAAGATATCACTGAGGAATATCTCATGTAAGCTCACGTATATACTTCCTGATGCAGTGGAGAGAACATTGTTTGGTTGCACAATAATTAGATCGTTGAGGGAAAAATATATGTTTCATCATGAACATCAGCCACACGGCATCCGCTGCTGGATGAGGACCTCCCCAAATGAATTCTATGATAACTATCTAGAGGTAGAAATATCTAATATATAAATATTTCCATGTCACAATGTTAGTTGCCGTACTCCTCCGAAACGGCTTTCCCGATTTCTACCAAATGTTTATGCGTATTCAGTAGGTCTGAGAATCGGCTATATATTTGTTATACATGTATCAGTTGTATTTCTCCCAATAAACGGTACAAAGGCAACTTATTATGGCAAAACATATGTTTGCCGGGACAGCTAGTATATATAATATTATAATCTAAATCCACACTCACATCCATATTCATTAAGAAACTTATGCTGGCTCATAGTTGACTCAGATCATGATTTTTGGATAAGCTCCAAACATGGATTCAAATTGAAACACTATGTAGGTAGGTACTTCAGCGTTATTACAACTTCGCTCCGCTTATAATATAGATGTAGCGTAGCGCATAGGTAGATCAAAGTTTCCTCCGATAGAAATAACAGAAACATCGAGGCATAAATATGGTTTGTATGGAATCTAAAAAGCAATGTTGATAATAGGCAAAAATAAACGCGTTTTATTTCCAGAGAACGGTCCATACGCCTCGGCGTATCTCACGAAATAGGTAAGACTCGATGTATGACATATCTCTGTATTCTAAACGAATTCGCGGTAACTTGGAATTTTGAGGAAACTCACGACGTCCGTTGCTTTCAGTCGTAAACATTTGATAATCGGTCCCCAGAAAATACCACAAAAATACTACACTAAACTTATTTTTTTCCTCTTCATCTGTGACAGTTTACATGCCAGTTTATTGATCATGTTAAGCAGCGATATTGCAGTACTTATAATGGTCAATTCTTTAACCCATTCGAGATATTGGGCTCAAATTGTCACCACTTGATGAACAAGAGATTAGCTTACTCACCAAGTTATAACCCAATAACCAAACATCACTTAGCTAACGAGCAACCAATCAAAAGGGTCCAACCATTAGCTGATGATAATCACTCGTGGCCCACTTACATCAAACATAATGACAATAAATAGCAATTGCTATCAAAGCCTCCAATTGAATTTGACCTCTCTCATGAAATAACAATATTGAAAGGATAGGTTCAAATTATACCAGTTGAAGTTTCTGCAGAACGTCAAGGGGGGGAAGGGGTGAGAGAGCTTTTTGGCACTGTCAGTTACACCTGTCTACCGATTAAACTGAGTCCAACGTACTACGGCCACACATGTATACAACTAGCTCAATATAACCAGAAAAACAAGAACTATAAATCAAAGCACACACTACAAGTAGCGAGTTCAGGATTGAAGGTTTCTGTAGCTACTAATGAAAATCACGAAGCGACAGCACGGTATAGGAGTGTTAATTTAGAAGTCCAGGGTTATGCTAAAATAAATGGCAAATATTAATTTTGGCCAGGTAGGCAAGTAGCTGCGGATTCTAGTACGGAAATTCTAATTGAAAATGTTTAATAATCCACGTGACAATGAACGATGGTTGTCAAAAGAGAAAATGGCGTTATAATTTTTTTGTCAGAGTAAAACGACAAATGAAATTCTTTTAAGTGTTTATTTCAAATAAAGTTATTAGCGTTGAAAAAAACCTACTTCGTGTATATTTTGTTTTCTTAATTATTCTTGTTTTCAATTTACGATGACGGCGACGGGGTTGTCAGACTTCTACTGACTAAAACCCCCCCGATAGCCTTCATTTATCGCTGGTGATGGGTGGGTCCTGGGCACCCAGAGGACATTCTTCAGGGCCCACCCAACGAGCGACCAGGCCATGTGAAACTGGACGAGGACCTACCCCAAATCATTTGAGATTCTAGGCGTTATGATATCTTGAGAATATTATCTTACTTCAAACCGGATGAATAGACTATATAATCATGACTCTGTAAGTGAATGGAATTGACGGTCCACACATTAAACACTAGGACACAATCAATTGGGGTATCCCTATGTTAATTATTGCTAGTATATAGGCAATACGGTAGTATATAGTATGCGTCTGTGTACCTGTTTGAAACAGCAATATAGATGTGTATGCAAACAAACGAAGCGGAAAATCGCAATCGAAAAACATTCCAACGAATCGTTTCATTTCATCGCAAACCTTAACGAGTATGTTATTAAAATTAAACAAACGTATCAAACCAAAAACAGTGGTATTTGTGCATCAATATTCACTGCAGTTAACATTTATTATTTAGGTATCTGTGTGTGCTTTTCATTTGGTCTGGTGTTCGAAAGCCCAAATAAAGCTCGGAGCCCGCATAAAGCTAACTTGTAGCGCAAAATCGTGATTTACCCAAAACTTCTATACAAATGTATTACGCTACTACAAATAGAATATTATACTGGTTTGGGTCTTCATTAACATAATTTTAGTCCTGTTCTTTGCTAACGTAAAAACTTTATTGAATCATTTACGAAGTATTTTGCAATAATGTGCAGGACGTTATTAAGTACAAGATACGTACTAGATGGCTCTGATCAGGTTACAAAATAGGTATTTATTGATTGAATTAATGTCAATGCGTGTAATGTCGTTATCGTTACTTTGACACTGAGTGAAAAAAACAATACACGAGTTCGTTAAATTATACGTTCAATTATTACATTTATTTATCCACAATGGTGATAAATAAACTATAGCCCATCTTAGTCACCGGCAATCCATCAAGAGGCTTAACAGATCGATGCAATTTTTTGTTTCCGAGCACGCACAATTATGAAAAACGACAATTCGATTGACAACCCTAATTAACTAAAGACAAGCGGCGTGTGTCTCAAAGATATTTTGACAATAATATCTCAGGGCTGCCACTGCAGAACCTCGACTGTCACCCGTCACCGCCCCGTCGCAGCGAACATGAGCTTCCTATTTTGACGCCTGAAGTTGATACAATGCGTAGCAGCCGTTTTGTTACCTACAAATACTCTAGGTATCTAATAATACTAATAATTATGAAGAGGAATGATTTGTGTGATGGGTAATGTCAGAAACTACTCTACATCATTCTTTTACTGACCTATAGCTATGTGTTTTCCGAGTAGCACAGGCTACTTTGTATCCTAAAATTTCAGCGGGCGCAAGAATAGGGGGAACGACATTAATATTATAACTCAATATTGTTCACCGGGTATATTGGCGCGAATATAATCAAAGACAAGGTCGAGACCACGACGCATACAACTGTGTAGAAACGTTGTCGAGTAAAATAACAAAAGTAAGCTCGAGTTTGTCTTTGACTATATTCGCGCCGATATACCCAGTGAACAATATTGAGTTATTGAAAAACGACCTGACATTAATATTTCAAGAATGTCGGAGAAAAGGAGAAAAGCGTTCATTTTTATAATCATAAATTGACATAAGTCGGTAGCCAGGAACTGGAAACTAAGTATTCTCCGTATTCTGAAACAATGAACTTTACGCAATTATCGGTGTTAAAGTTTGTGTGATTAACTGAAATACGCGGGGCGACCTCTGGTACGTATATAAAAGAATTATTCCTATATACTTTGATCACGGTATCACGCGTGAACTTGCGCTACTAATTATTTCATTGTTGTATTTGTCAGGATTCTCAGAAGATTCTCATGAAAAAAACTAAGAAAATTACGTGGAAAATACCAATGGATGATTCTTACCCCTGCCTGCCTCTGGCAAAGTATTACTAATTGATGTAGGTACGAGTAACAATACTGTGTTTTACAAACTGAACAACGAGTTTTACCTATTAATAAAATGGAAATATTCCACAGGAAACATATTGTAATTTTAATTTTAAATGAGGAGCGATAATAAATACGCTGTAGGTATAATTTCATAATCCTAGGTATTACCTACATACCGATCTGTAGTTAGAACTCACTAAACTAATACAAGGTGCCCGTAAATCGCCATATTTTATTGATGCCATCCAAATGCGCGAATTAAATCGAATGATCGATTGACAGTTGCCGATGTTTGCCAATTATTGTCAAATACTGGTCTCAAGCTCAGGGTCTCAAATCTGAATGCTGTTTGTACAATGACTGGAGTACTCATTTAAAAGCAACTATCTACCGTAAATAAACGTCTACGTCCTATTGGCTGAAACGTGCTATTGTAATCTTGGATTAGATGAAAGATACGCCCATATGGAACGTGTACACGCGAAGTCCCAAATAGTCTGAGATAAAGACAGGAAGAACGAAGAAACTTTATTTGTCGAGCCGTTTTAGAACGCAACTATTATTGAACTCGAATACGAGACTAAGCAGCGCATGACGTAGATATTTTTGCATCTCTATTCGGCCGCTATAAGTTGACTCTTACAATATATGGTACTGCAATAGACATTAGCACATGTGTGTGTGGAGATAATCTGTGAAACCCGACGTGGCCAGGTCTATTTGAGGCTGGCTTTACAGTGGCGCGTCTCGTCAGAGTCGCCGGCGACACGCGCGCAAGCTACGAGCTGAGGCGGTAGTAGGTATTATTACAGTAAACTCAAATGTAATGGTCACACGTACGTCCGGTGAACAGCGTGTATGGACAGCGCCCGTACTTCGTCGTTTCACGCGGATTTTCTTGCACTTTTTTAAACGCGCTGTCGAAACGCGTGAGATTTCAGCGTGCGCGTGGCCGCTGGTAACTCGTTTTACAGTTGCAAACGACACGCACGTCTGCAAAACCACTCTGAGCCGTATAGAGTATTTCTGGCCAGACCGGGCGACGCACCTAGCACTTTAAATAATCTTATTTGTGATTCACGACTGCTTGTATCATCATAAACGTCTGTTTACTAGCGATAGTAGATTTGACATAATGTAATTTGTATTTCGAGTTGTGTTTCGTGATCGCAGCTTTAACAGGTCGACGTCTGTTAAATGGTATCAATCATTTATCTTGGTGTATGTAGAGTATGTGATGTAAATGTTTGATATAGTGAGTGTAAAAAGACCCCGAATAATGGTCTTAGAAACGTTGTTGGGCTCGTCAATATGAACAACTTTTCTTATGGCGACAATGCGGAGAGATAATTTTATTTTTACACATTTTAACTGACGAGCCCAACAATGTTTCTAAAACCATTAACATAAGAACGAATCTCTACATGAGCTCTACGCTCTACATGAGATGCTTCGAACTAAATTATCATCCAGTCATAGTGAAGCAATAATCAGTAAAATCTTTTCCAAATTACTTTCAGAAACCTTCAAAGCAAACAAGCTATTCTCACAAAAATAAATAGTTATAGACAAACTACTTCAATTTCGTATTATTCTTTACTAACGTTTTTGGGAAACAGTTCGAGTAGTTTGTGTCACTACATAAGTCACAGAATGTATTTCGTCTAATTTAAACAAAATATCAATAGTACAAAAACCATTTACAATATACCTAATATAGTGTCATATTTTTTGTGATTTATGTATTTTCTATTCCTAACGAGATATATCCTAATCCAATATCCTGTTTCCGAAAATACGAAATTACGAGATTTCATGTACATACATTTTTTATATTGGTGACTACTTACCTACAAAGAAATTGTTGGTTTTGTGTACGACAAACTCAGTTCCAAGAAAAATAGCTTTTCCTCTCTCTAAATAACAATACTGCAGGAATTACTGTAGCCGTTTTGTTGAACACAGAAATAGATACAACTTTGAGTAACTGCTCCATCCAATCAATGTAAGTAGTATCCTCCACGACTACTGGAAACAGTCATCATACTAGGTTTCTCTTAGAGTCTAGATTGTACAAGTTTTCTTTCCATTACAAGAAGCATTGAATTTTCAATTTCATTGTTCAACTTTGTAACGCATTTTGTGGTGATTCTACCGATTGATTCATTTAAACAGCGGTTCAATTGCTAACATATAGGTACTTCGGCAACAAAAATAAAGCTTTTCCATCGATCCGATTGTCGTTGGATTTAGAAAACACTGACCCTTTTCACGTCTAAAAAGCTTTCTACTTCAAGTTTATGAATTAAAGAAAAATGTCACTCATGGTTACCCTAGTCGAGTAGGGTGACCAAAATTTACCTTTGGTTAAAACCGAATGGTTTTTTGTGTCACGAATTATACGTCTGTATTTATTTATAGAAAAGGAGTGGTGGACTTTAGGTATTGACAGACAACGTGCGGATCAACAATACATATTAATATTATTAAAATACACTTCACGCCGTTTAACTACAAAATGTTCATAAAATTTCACCTAGAGCCGATAATGTGGAATATCAAAACATAGATTATGCGAATTCAGTTGAAAACCGTAGCAAATTTATGTTACCCAACACAAGTCAATAGTTTGGTTATTAAAGCAATCCATAGGCTCATCCTTATTCGCTGATAAAATATTCAGAAACCTTACGGTTTGAGGATTCCTGCTCCGTGAGGGAATTGCGTAGTATACTTATCTAGATAGGGCAAAAGAGCCGGTTGTGTTAGACACTAAGAAAACGATCACTCGTTTTGTGTCGATTCCTTGGTTTTAACGTACGTTATAGTCACAGGCTACGATTAGTCCGACCGAGATCCGACACTGTTGGCTATTACGTTGTTGCTATGGTGACACTATGTCAGAAAAATAACAAGTTTTTGTACTGAATTGAAATGCAAAAGAACAATATAAAAGTTCATTCCAGAAATTGTGTTTTCTAATTTATTAGTGTAACAATCGTATATTACTCCGACGAGTTTCTCATAGACACGACACGAACGGACGTTTCCTTAGTGTTCTAACCCCACTGCAGACATGATACAAATGGGAAAACAAACGTGGATGAATATAAGCGATTGACCCTCCTGTGGGACATATATATGTATCTGTCATATGACAGACAGATTGTATGTTATGTATGTATTTCTATAACGTGAAGATTTACGAAAATAAGTCGTGTGTGTCGAAACGTATTTTCTAAATGAACTTTTACTTGTCAAGATTAGGGTAAATGCGAATAAATGAACCGCTGTACAAGGTCAATGAATATTTATGTATGTAATCTTGTCCCTTTTGTGTCTACTTTAATTTGGGCAGTGCGGGTGAATTGCGGAAAGAGTGGTTTTGTTTTCTCCAATAAGACTATGCTTTCGTAGTAGTAGGTATATTGTGTCTATTTTATGCTTGTATGTATTTTTCCTTACTCATTTTGAATACAACTGGTTTACCCACTCTAATAGGGGTACCTATATTTTTTTTTGAGAAATAGGTACCTATCTAATTATTTCATTGCAATCAATCAATCAATTTATTGAAGTAACTAAGTGAATTAGGAGATTAAGTTATCCCGGTTTATTTCATACAGTTAACTGACCAGAATGGATTGTACATAAATACATAGGTACATAAGTAGATAAAACGCCCAGACCCATAAACACCACAACAAAACAAATACCTCAGATCATTACTAAAGGATTATGTCAGAGACGGGAATAGAACCCGTGACTGTCATACTAGAAGCAGGTGCCCTATCTACCTAATCCATCCCGATCGTCAACTAGACTAGGATATCCATTGAAGTAAATACACACATTTTGTGTTTTAGCACCGATCTCTCTTTACTAACTTCCATTGTCACTCAGCAGTGTAAAAAGGTTTTTTCTGTATACCAAATTAGGTACTAAATATCACTTTATGTATGTATTAGGATAGTGTGATATTTTATGACATAATAAACAAAGTTATAG
>SJJU01072175.1:0-16633 GCA_012932125.1 Conopomorpha cramerella
TTCCCTTCCGGATATGACATTTTGTATGGAGATTGGATTTTTTTTTCAATTTCCCACATTGTCTCCATAGTAAAAGTTGTTTGTTTTGACGAGCCCAACAACGTTTCTAAGACTATTGCTCGGGGTCCTTTTACACTCTGTATACATTATTAACAGTGTATCGCTGCTATTAATATTTTTCTACAAAGACAACGTTTCAAAGAAGAAAGAAGGAAGAAGATAAAACTTTGTAGTATAGTTTTATACACAACTATCAGCTAGTTATATACCAATATTATTTCCCCCCCCAGCCCACATTCTTCAGCGAATATACATTACTAGTGGACGCCCTGCGATTTCAATCGCGTAGTTTAGTAGTACCTGCATCCCAAATTTTAAGCGTCTAACTTGAGCGGTTTAGATTTTTCATACAAAAGTATTTTCCCGTCAATACCCGTTACCGTGGGAATTTCAGGAATTCCTTTCTTAGTGCACCCCTACGGTAGGTACCTAAGCTACGTCCGTTCCAAATTTCAAGTGCCTATACTTTTGGCCGTTTGGGCTGTGCGTTGAACTGTCAGTCAGTTTCTCCTTTTATATATTTAGATTAACAGTGTTTATCTACTATCATATGCATGTATTGTACATGTTTTCTATATTGTACATGGACATATTTACTTTCGCCATACATCTCTGCCTCCCTCTTCCCTTGTATCCGCCTACAGTCATACTCATCACTTTCCTTGTTGTATGGTTTTCATAGCTCCTTGTGACACTGTATTAAAAAAAAGACAGCATGCATGGCTTTTCTTTTGGTTTCACGACGTTGCGACCTAAATAAATACTGATGTTTATCACAATTTCCAATATATATAATGGCCGGAATAGTGGGGTAGGGAAGAACTTGCAAGCAATGCAGGTCACAGCATTTTCCTCGACAGGGTAGAAAATTAATGCGTTTTTTTTTACGTAATCCTCTGTGAGAACTTTTCTAAAAAAAAACAATCTGTCAAAGATAGTGTAATTAGCGGTTCATGGTGTTGACAATACATGTAATCAAATTGTTATTTATTTTATATATTTTTTAAAAGTTCTATTCAATTGTATTGTTGTTCGTGAATCACATAAAAAATAAATAAATAGTTGAAATATATAAAAAATAGACTCGCTCTTTTGTTGTTTTTTTTTTTTTAAAGAAATTTCCTCTTTATCTATATATACAACGAAATAAATATAGTGTATGTTGCTTAGTTGTTACAGTCTGAATTTATACCAATCAATATTATATACCAATTAATCTCTATTTTTAAACGACTTTAAAAAGGAGGTTACACAAATCGACCGTATATTATGCTTTTTATGTTTTCTCGCTAATAACTTTGTCGTTTATGAACCGATTTTTATATTATTTCTCTTTAAGAATTTAAAATACGTTCCCATATTTTTTTGCGTTTCCGCGCGTTGTCGCCATAGTAAAAGTTGTTCATAGAGACGAGCCCAACAAACCAGTGTATAATGAGGACAGGCCAGATAAGTAGAGGTGTATTTAAAAAATCGAAATAAAAAAAAATAGTACTTTATTTTAAAGAAAATCCTCATTTCATTCATACGAGTGTGACTGACCACATTCTCGGCCGACTGTACCTAACGCTACGTTATAAATAAATACGGCAACTGTACGTGAACGGTAGAACGTGCACCTCAAAGGATCCCCCAGGAAAAGCTTATCGGAACTACAAACTCGGAATCACGAGACCAATAAAACGTAAACACGTTTCTTTTTGCTTTTTTTCTTCAATTTCAGCTCATTCAGTATAATGAAATGGCACTAAAAACTCCCGTTCGTTTGCAAAAAAAAAAAAAGATCTAATGTGTCGAGCGTTAGATTTTTTTTTTCAATAGGAACTGTTAGAATAGGAAGCCCTCGACTCAGTCAGCGGTCACGGTCTACTGACTGCAGACTAATTTCTGCGAGTTCACAGACTATTTCTCTACTGATACAATTTACCTAAGTTGTGATTCACTATTCTTTTTTTCTGAGTAAGCACCTTTTTCTTGTTCGTCCAACCGTGCCGGTTCTATCTCTTCGGAGGAGACAAGAAATTGAGGCCTTAGTTCGTGGAAACGATAGGCGATTGCTAGCTATTGTTTTACGTGAGGAATTGCGTTTTGCCGCACAGAAGGCTAAGAATCTTGTCTACCATCCCAATGTTGAATCTCGTATGAATGTCATTAGACATTAAGGTTCATTTTTACTTGACATAATATGAAGGGTACAGGTAAAGAATAGGGAATGTCCTAATGAGTTGCTTTTGAGAAATACACATTCAAAAGTTTGAAAGTCATGGGCATTCCTAGTTTTTTTTCCTTTCAACCAAAAACAAAACTGCCTTTTTTGCACTATCTAGTTGTTTTCTTTAAAAGCTAATGTACCATAGACAATAAGTTTCAATTGTAAACAAAAAAAAAAAATGTGACATTCCCTGTTGTTTGCCTGTACCCTTCATATAACAACTCTATCTTATTGATGTTTAGTGATACAGGAAGTGTCATCGAAACTGATACACCACTTTCTTGACTTATCGTACCTAAACCACTTTAATTTGTAATCGTAGGTAAGTCGTGTGGTGTCGACGGATAGAATGTGTCCCCACCCCAGGCCAATTTTCCCGTGGTGGGGGCCGTAAGAGACGACCGAGGGAACCCTCCAGAGGACGGGCAGCAGCGCTCTCTGTGAGTTAAACCACAACACCACTGCGATCGCCGATCATGCCGCCAATGGCATTTTCCCTCAAATGATCATGGAAATCATTCGGGGAGGCTCTCGTCCAGCAGTGGACGTCACGTGGCTGATGATGATGTTTACTTTCACGTCGGGTCGGAAATAGAAAAACTTAGGTGACTAAGATTTTTCAAAAAGTTTAACTTTAAACATTATTAAAATAATGAATAAGACCGATACGGTCCACTTCCGTTTCCTACTCCACGCCAAATCACTCAATAAAACAATTAATGAATTTCCCTTCAAACCTTGAACGACGAAACCCTTCAACCGGCCCCACCAACTTCACAAGAATGCCAGTCAAAGTGTCTATTGATTTAATTCACAACAAAGTAGCGTCCCCAATTCGCCTAGATGTACACGGCAGGTGGGCTGTCCACATAAACAAATACCGTATCGGTCACATTGTTCTCTCGCATCGGCATCGTATTACACACTAACCAGTATAATGTGAACGGGAATAACTCATTGTAAATTCAGTGGCCGAGGAGCGTTTTTCAGTGTTCACGGCGGCGGCGGCGGGGAGAAACTCATTCGGGGCAGTCACGTTCCGAGAGCTGCCAAACGACAACGATCGATCGCCTGCCTAATGGCCAGCGTAACTAGGGCCGTTATTCGCGTGCGCCGCTCCAACTCGAAGAGGGTCAGGGTGTGTGAAAACTTTGGCTACCAACATAGGAACAAATACAATGTGCCTGGCACGAGTCCAGAAGCGCGGTATCAACCCGGTCACAAGTTTACACCAACAGCTATATAATACGTAACGTGTGGATTTGTTTTTTATTGCACAAAACAAACGACCATCGGATCAGGGTTCCTTGGCCTCGGCGATTGCCGCAGCGGAGATGCGAAAAAGATACCTATATTTAAAATTTCCATGTCACAATGTTAGTTGCCGTACTCCTCCGAAACGGCTTTACCGATTCTTACCAAATTGTATGAGCGTCTGCGGTCCAGTTGGTCGGATCCTTGACTTGTAACCCGGAGGTCGCGGGTTCGAGTCCGGCTACTGGACGTGTACCAATGGGATTCTTTTTCAGAGCCTATGTACGCAACGCAACACTCATACGGTGAAGGACAACATCGTGATGAAACCCGCACACCACAAGGTGTGTGAACCCTATAACGGCGATGGGCTCACCCCCTGTCACGTTGGGTTAAATACGCTTGGTGAACCGTGGGCATTTCCTTCGACAAGTGCCTCTGCCTACCCCGCTTTGGGATTAAAGGCGTGAAGTGTATTTTTTTTATTTTATTTTTTTAGATTTTTATTAGAGCTAAAAATGTTCTTGATCCCTAGACACTTTCGATGTGTGTAGTACCTATTACGTACGTATAGTGTTGTCTAAATTGCATGTAGGTACCTCCCCATTTTTTTTTACATTAAACAAAAAAAAATATACAGTATTTTCACGGTCGAAGACTTATATGTCCGCACTAACGAATTAGAGGTATATTCAATAGCTCTTACACACTCAACCTACAACTAAAATAATAAAAAAAAGAACCGACTTCAAATAGAAAAATCACTACCTACGATTCATGCCATGCTATGTCAAAAACGAAAAAAAAAATACCTCTTCATATAAAATCTAGCAATTACCTGATTGGTCCAAACAAAGTTTGACAGTAATTTATTTATTTAATACTTCATTGCAACAAAGTACAATAGGCGGACTTAATACTAATAGTATTATCTACCAGTCAACCCTACAACATGGGAGAAAGAGGTAATTGCGGGTCAGTAATGACAGTTCCCCGCCCAAAAATCTGTCAGAAAAACGTCAAAGAAAATTTCCTATTGTGAAGAACTACATCATAGGCTCTTCAGCAGTAAAAAAAACGGTATACGCGCGTTTATATTACACCGTACGCACGGCGGCGACGAAGCGAGTCAAACTCGTGCGACGCTCGTCCACGAAATTCGTCCTTCCAGCTAGTAAAAGTGGGTACTTCCTGCCAAATGAGATTAAAGATAAAGCAAGTGTCACGGCCGTGCACACTCGCGCCACTCAACGGCGTTAATGAATCATCGACAAATAACGCGGCGGGGCACGTTCAGCTTGACAAGATTAGTACGCACTTAGTGCGCCATCATGTGAGATCCAACGATTAGGGGGAAAGGAAAAATTTTTTTTTAAATTGTATCAAAATTGTCAGTGCGCCATCACGAGAGATCGAACGTTTGGGGGGGGGGGGGAAGTTTAAAATTGTATCAAAATGTAAACCATCCTCTAGAATAAATCTATCTGCTAAAGAAAACCGTATCAAAATCCGTTGCTTAGTTTCAAAGATAAGCATATAATATAGGAACAGCGATTACTGGCATTTCACCCCAAATGACGGATCTCATTGGGGGGAGGCCCTCGTCCAGCAGTTGACATTATGTGGCTGATGATGATGATGATAGGAACTGACAGCGGGAGGCGACTTTGTTTTATACTATGTATTGGATTATTACAGTTTAGTATTATTTGCGTGAAATAGTAACAAATGTACATACATCCATCCAAAAATACTCATTACTCGCGTTCATAATATTAGTGGTATGTTAATATTATTATCACACCGTAGTTACTGGAGAAAATCGCATCAAACAATATCCGTTGCGTAGTTTAAAAGATTCAAGCATACATAGGGACAGCGGGAGACGGGATACTGGTTTTTTTTTTGTAATAAATCCATTTTTCCGACTTTCAATCCCAAAGCCGGATAGGCACAGGCAGCAGTTGGAGCACGGGCGTCAAGAAAGACACGTCATAGAACAAATACGCGCTGTGATTGGTTGTTATGTCACACATCGTTCGACTCAGCTTCTTTCAACCAATCACAGCGCGTTATATGTCTTATCATATCTTTCTTGGAGCGCTGTGTTAGGGTGGCAGAGGCACTTTCTCAGCAAATGCCTACGGTGTTATTTATAGATTCGTAATACGCATGACACGGAGGCGTAAAGCCTTTATGACAGGCATGTGTTAACACAATCGCGTCGAAGATATCGACATTGCACCAAAGTTACGGAAGTGATAAACATTTATGACAGCCAATAAAATACTACGGCTAAAGTGTCATAATATTCAATACACTCATATTGTATACAAAACTAGTGGACTCGACAGATGTTGTCCTGTCTTAACTATTAATATGAATATCTAAGGTGGCCTGTGCCCAACAGTGGATGTCATTTGTTTTCTTTCATAAGAACCTTCTGCTGTCACCAAAGAAAGAATTAGCGAAATCGGTCCACCCGTTCCGGAGTTATGCCGTGACAACGAAAAGTGGCATTGATTTTTGTATTCGTTCATTACTAGTGGACTCGACAGAGGTTGTCCTGTCTTAACTATTAATATGAATATCTAGGGTGGCCTGTTCCCAGCAGTGGATGTAATTTTTTTCTTTCATAAGAACCTTCTGCTGTCAAACATTACAACCAAAAGTGGCATAGACTTTCATACATGAAAGTATACTTTCAGATGTGCTCAATCGTAGACCACATCGCTGCTTAACATCAGGCAGGATGGTGGTCAAATGCTTGTGCACTATGTTTAAAAAAAATTGTCCGTAAAGACGGCAGTTTGAAGTGACAACGTCAAACAACGCAGTAGTAGTAGTATACTCGCTTGCGGAACGGGACAATGACGCAGTGGCGTGCACTGGCTTTTACGACAAGGTGATTACTGCCTACCTAGGCAGTAATCCCCAAGGATTAACACCTATGTATAGATAAATTGTCTTTATGAAATATATACCTACCTATCTAATCACCCACAAAACACAGGACCTTCGGTTAGCCTATGTCTTGAGTACAACAAAAAAACATCTATCGATAACTCTATTGTTAGGTCGGGAAGTCGAAACACTAAGGTAGGCAGCGTCTTTTTGCCTATATGGTGTGCACGACACTGCAATGACGTCACCTTTTTCGTGCATGCAGCCCGTAGTATCGAGTTATTAAACGTTGTCACGTCGCTAAAAATGTTCTTGATCCCTAAACACTTGATGTGTGTACATGATTTGATAGTTGAAAATCAAAAAGTAAACGTCCCAAACATCTTCATACGTCGCAATAACACATTGGTTATATTTTTTTTACAAACTGCGCGTAACCCCAGCGGGGTACATCTAGTATTTTCATAAGCGTCCAAGGGGCGGGCGGGGAGGCGGGCGCCGCGGCAAAGGGTCACCCCGAACGTAAAAGTCTGGGGGCACCAAGCTCGTACTTACATAATGGATAGGAAATCACCACTTTCCTCACGCCGGAGACGGAAATTGACTGTCCCCGAGTGAACAATATTGTAACTAATGATATAACATACATTAAGCAAGGCCACGCCGGAAGTGCTACATCAGCACATTTGGAAAGAAGGTAATTAAGTGCTCGTGAATAAATTGCCCTTTTAGCTTTAGCTCATGGTTAGCATGAAATATTGTTTTGCAATATTGTTCTTTGTTACAAAAGTATTTCCGTTTAAAGTTACTGCATGGTCCGGCAAACGATGTTTTGGCAATATATAATCATTGATAGTGTTTCTCTGTTATTAAGTATATCACTCTACCTACTAAAGAAAATCGCATCTAAATCCGTTGTGTAGTTTTAAAGATCTAAGCATACATAGGGGCAGACAGCGGGAGGCGACCTTTAAAGAATAACCGCATAACAAGTCGCGGGTGAATAGGTACCTTCCGAACAAGTGTACTCCATCGTAGACCACATCGCTGCTTAACATCAGGCAGGATGATGATCAAACGCTTCTTCATTTAGAAAAAAAAAAAACAATTGGTACACGGCTAGCAAACCAAATCACATTTAAATCACGTCTCCCACAGTCGTAATACACATCCCGCCAATCCCGATATACAGACATGCAAAATCCAGCCAATCAAAACTCCCGCCTCATCAGATGCAACCAGACAACGGTAGGTAGGTAGGGTAACGTCATCGCGTCACAACTCAATTAACCGACGACGGAGGAGGAAACTGTCGTCGGTTGTCTGGAAGTGACGGTAAAACGGGCTTGTAGGCAAAACTGTCTGACGTTAGGCCACGTTCACATCACTCGTTGTCTAATGTGATGTGTCGTAATGCGTGCATGCTACGTGTAACAGGACCCTTAGAAACGTTGTTGGGCTTGTCAAGTTGAACAACTTTACGATGCCAAAGAGATGTTTAATGACAGCTTTAAATAGGGCCAAAGTAGTTCTAAAACATCTCACGGATGGTGCTTATTAGACTTAATCTCAAGTAGAAAGTCATTTTAGTATCGTCCACAGAAATTATGAAATGACAACCTTGTCTAGGTAGTGCCTCCTGCGGACATTTCTTCTGTCTCATTATAAAAATATATATAAACATAATAAAACCAGCACACCACAAGGTGTGTGAACCTTAGCAAGTGCCTACCCCGAATTGGGATTAAAAGGCGTGAAGTGTATTATTCTGTAAAAAGTATGTAAAAGTACTTTTCTGATGCAACAAGTCACAATAAATCGGACTAATGTAAACGTGGCCTTAACCGTGTGCGAGTATGTAAGGGCGAATGGGTACCCTAAACTGTTAGGAGGTAGAATTAAGCACTTAATTCAGCTTACGCACTGTCTCCCAACTAGACACGCCTTGATGTGATGACGCGAAGTGACGACACAACAAAAAAAATGCGTAGTTTTTTTTTGTGTTAATACAGAAATTGTGTAATACGTTATGTACACACTTCACACCTGTCCCCCAGAGGGATAGGCAGATATCTCCATTTGTCACGGTCCTGACATACCCCTTTCGCTTCATCTAAATTCATACCTACATGATCTCCGGTTTCGAATAAGAGCTATGTAGTGTATTTTTATTGTATTATTTAAATTTTTATGTATGACTGACATTAATAGTGTATGACAAAAACCATTTCCATTCAATACATGTAATATTTTGTACAGATTATTAATTTACGCTTACGCTTGGTGAACCAAGCAAGTGCCTCTGCCTACCACGCTTTGGGATTAAAAGGCGTGAAGTGTATTAATTTTTTATTTAACCAAACAGTTGTATTAGATAAAACGGTATGTATTATTAATTCATATATTATTATGTGTTGTGTTATAATTCTTCGTGTATATGACTAACACACAAGTCGTTGTAATTTATAAGTGATAATTTAATTTATAGTTTGGTTTTTTCCCAATATCAAGGTAAATATTATGACCCGCTTAGTTAAACAAAAAGTGACATACATTAACACTACCTCCTTTTCTATATCTGGATGACTGTGACAGTTCCGTTGCGGTACAGGAAGTAGCGAAACAGGTTCTCATTTGAACTTCGAACACCGTATTTCACTTGTTCAAGGCTAAACTTGGAGCGGTACTAAATTGAGTAGTTGAAAAAGCAAGACAGTAATTTGTACTTAAGTGAGGAATGAAATGAAATCTTCTATTTCTTACTATCTCAGTAGTAATGAGATTTCAAAATAGACAATTTTTCTTCAGGTTGTTTTGACACTATTTTCCTTTTTTGCTTTAAGGAAAGATGTATGAATGTAGATGAAGCGAAAGGGGTATGTCAGGACCGTGACAAATGGAGATCTGTAGTCTCTGTCTACCCCTCTGGGAGACAGGCGTGAAGTGTATGTATGAAAAACGTATGAAGAAATAACCACAGAAAATGTTTTATTGAAAAATCTTTACTACTATTGTTTCATAACAAAAGTGATGTAAAGTCATGTTAAAGGAGAACCTCCCGTCCATGGTTATTTCAGAACTGTCAGGAGTTGGTGGTATCAATATGTCGAAAGAAATAATCATGTACTCAAGTCTGGCAAATCTAACAATTCCCTTTTGACAGCTGTTCACTGCATACAGTTAGAACATACATACATACATACACTTCACGCCTGTCTCTCAGAGGGGTAGGCAGAGACTACAGATCTCCATTTGTCACGATCCTGATATACCCCTTTCGCTTCATCTACATTCATACATCTTTTCATACATGACCTCCGGTTTCGAGTACTTTTCACGCCACCCTCGGTCAAGACATCACCAATCTCGTAGCGACCTCTACTCATCCGGCCCATTACATCACCCATATAAATCTCTTTCGTCAATCGACTTTCATCCATTCTCTCCATATGCCCAAACCACCGAAGCATGCCCTTTCAATCTTGGTCACTACGTCTTCCTTCAAACCGCAACTTTCCCTTATCACACTATTCCTTATCCTGTCATTCAATGTCACACCTTTCATGCCCCGCAATGACCGCATTTCTACGGTATTGACTTTACTTTTATGCTTCTTCTGCCATACCCAACTTTCACTCCCGTACATTAAGGTAGGTGCCAGTACAGTGTCATGGACAGCCAATCTTGCCTTTTTCGACATGAACTGGCTCTCCATAGCACTGCGAAGGGCACCGTTAACCTTATTACCCGCACTCACTCTTCTTTCAATATCTTTGTCAAACTTTCCATCACTTGTAAATAGAGATCCCAAATATACAAAACTCATCCACTTGTTCAACTTTCTCACCGTCAATCATGCACTCACAAACTGTCCTTTCATTATTTTCGACTACCATTACTTTGGTCTTACTAGCATTCACTTTCATTCCTTTCCTTTTCAATGACTCTTTCATACAGAACTTAGAACAAAAGTGACAAAATACAAAATGTGTAATTTTATACAATTGAACGTTAAAATAACGACAAAAAAAACTTAAATTGAGAAAACAGTATGTTTCGTATTGGGTCCTTTTTGTTCTAACTATGCGATATTGATTGTCAAGTCTCCAAAATATTGCGTGGTTTTACTCACGTTTTTCACGATTCCGTGGGAATTTCGGGATAAAATATTACCTATGTTATTCAGGGATATCGTGGCATAATAATGGTGAACGAATTATCGAAATCTGTCCAGTATTTTTTGAAATTATTCCTAACAAACAGCCATACAAAAATACTATTATGTCTTCTTTGTAATATTAGCGTAGACAAGTATAGTGACAGATTCGTGTGGAAGCGTTCAGAGAAACAATAAAAATGCTATTCGTAATATAAGAACCTTTCAAGTCATGATAGTTTGAGATACAAAACGAAAATACGCTTCGTAGTTTTTCAATGACATTTACTAACAAAATATTTCCCATAGACTGACGACGTTTGCCACAGAAAGTGCAAATTAAGATTACAGAATGCAACGTGCACAAATCAGCTACCAAAATGTCGAAATATGGTAAGAAAAGGTAAGCAGAAACTGAACCAGATGCGTTGCAGATGGAATTAAATGGAGAGGTATACTTTCAGCACGATGAAGAAGAAGTTGACAAAAAAATGTTTCGAGGTGTAATCTAAATTTAAGTACTACAATCAGTACAGAACAGAATTTCTGGGATCCTATTCAAAATGGCCGCCTTAGGTTTCAGGAGATTTTACGAAGACTCGGTATGAATATTGCATGATCAAAATTGGGTCATCCATCATGAGGAATCCATTTCCGATGACTTCATTCAAAGACATGATCAGACAACGCGTTGAAAACGAGCAAGATTTATCCATTATCGATACTGAAAATGCAAAAAAAACTAAGCACTGGTAGGTAAGGTACAATGTGCGAGTTTCCTAGCAGTTGATAACACAGCCCTGTTACAATTTATAAAGATCTCAATTTAGATTCCGATGAAATTGACGGCGGCGGCGGAGACAATGCGATAAGGTGCTCTATAAATGACACCACTGAGCGTTCAGTTACTACAGACGAATTTGCAATGGTCTCAGACATGTTGGTGATGCTCTTGAGTCAAACAGTCTCTTCATTCTGGTCGGCGTATACCTACTGGGGCACTGTTGAATCTCAGACATGTCAAATTATACAGAGTGTACTTGACTGTGAGCTGCAGAGTTCTGTAGCTGCCGAAGAAGGTACAGGCCATCCGACAGAAGTGTGTGTAGCACACAGAATATTGGCCGAGAACAGCGCGGGCGAGCGAAGACGTCAATTGAAATAATGGAAGTACTCTCGAAAACTTCGTACGTATGATCGCTATTGTAAATATGGTAATAAATAACACAATGTTGTTGCATAGGTACGTAATGTGTGACGGCGAAGACGTTTGGGAAATTTGTGATGTGTCCGACAAAATCGGACAAAGGATGTTTTAATCTTTCAATACATAATACTGTAAAAAAACTTATTGTGCACAAGTAACCCATCTTATGTGCTTACGTATGTACCATATCTTTAAATTATCAAGACATTATGAATCTAAATCACTGGCCTCGCAAAATGTACCAAAAAAAATCAACCTTTTTTTAATCCTTGTTATTTATGCGTGTGTGTGTTTCAGTGAAAACTTCTTATCTTTCTTCAATAAATTCTGTCACTTGTGGCGATTACAGTAATCCGTCCCATATTTTGAGTAAGATTTGAAAACACGTAACAAAAAGTAACACCATTCGGTTTACTATAGCATCTGGTCCCAGCTAGAGTGGCCGCCGGCATAGCTGAACCAACTGGGGGCAATTTGCTTGTGCAATGCTTTAATTATCGCCTTGCCTTCCAAGCTTATTACAGGGCCCACTCACCTTGTCATTCGATCTTAAAGGGACTAAACTTCTCTATTATTTAATTAAATAATGTACATTTAGTAATGAGTATATTGGAGGAAGCCGGAAAGTAGCACCAGTGACAGAAAAGATTAGGAGTAACAGATGATATTGGCATGTCATGAGGAGAGATGAAAACCATATAACATGTACGAACGTGGACGGATACAAGGGAAGAGGGAGACCAAAGAAAGGTGGTGTGGATGGACTGTGTGAACAATAGCACGAGTGTGAAAGGTGTAACTGCAGAGATGACGAATGACAGAGATGATTGGCGGAAGGAAACGTGTTGGATAAGGGCAGGGAAAAGATCACATTTCATTATTACAATATTCTGTCATGTTATTTCATAGTTCTATCTTTGATTTCCTCATTCCTGATTAAAATGTCGTGACTGCCTTTTTTTTAAACAAGAACACAGAGAAAAAGCAGTTTAAGTGACTGATCTAAGTTGCCTTTATTTGAGAGTACAATACTAACGAACACCTAATACCTAATTAGCATCAACAAAAGTGACGTGGGTGTTACGATACAAAAATAATATGTGCCAAAAGAACATTGATCTTTTGGATAGTACTAGAGCTAATGCCAAAAACCAAGCACTACTTTGAAAAGAAAAAGGCGCACGTTTCTCGCTACACCAATTTAATTTTTATTTCTCTTTGAATATTAGAAACATTCATATTTTTCTCTGTGAAAAAGTAATCTACTCCAAACGATTTCACAACAAAATATCTTTTAAGACATTCGTTTCAGAATAAAACACATTGTTGCATATATTGCGTTACAATATTTTCAACACCATTATGTACACGTATAAACATAGTATAAGTATAGTAGAGGTCGCCCCAGAAGGACATACTACATTGAGCAGATTGGTGATGTCCTGGCGGAAGGTGGCATGAAAAGTACTCGAAACCGGAGGTCATGTATAAATGTAGATGAAGCGAAAGGGGTATGTCAGGACCGTGACAAATGGAGATCTGTAGTTTCTGCCTACCCCTCTGGGTGACAGGCGTGAAGTGTATGTATGTACACACATCAAAAGAATATATTTTACAAAAACTGAATTCATTCATAATTTATTCAAAATGTGGTGATAAGTCACTGATACAGGCATGGGGAATTAGGTAGAAGATCAATCCAGAAGATTAGATTTGATTTAAATAAATTAGACTTTTTTTAGAGCTAAAAATGTTCTTTTGATGTGTGTATATAAACATAGCAATATTCTAAGCGATTCCAAACTGCATATATGGATAAAAATTTACAGTCGCGAACAGGCACAATTTAATAGTGTCATTGATTTTCGTTGATAGTACAAAAATGTCTTTGGAGACCCCTATGTCTAGCAGTGGACTTCAGTAGGCTGACATGAAGAAACTGTAAATAAGGCAGTGGCGTGCACTGGCTTTTACGACAAGGTAGTATCCCCAAGGTTTGACACCTATGTCGTCTTTACGAAATATAGGTAACCAACAAAACACAGGGACACTCACGACACAGGCTAAGGACCTCCCACTTAGCCTACGTCGTGAGTACAACAAAAACAGATCTAGCAATAACTCTATTATTAGGTCGGGAAGCTAAAATACTAAGGTAGGCAGTGTCTTTTTGCCTATATGGTGTGCACGCGACTTGAATAAGGATATGACTGTCAGCAAAGACTGTAGTCTATTATAACATTCTGAAAGTTAAACTGAAAACTCCACGAGTGACATTCGAGAGTAATGTAGACAAGGCAGTTAAATTAATTACCTTCTAGATAAGATAACACACGACTTGATATTCTCGGCTTTTTTTTTACACCTATATTTTTTTTCACGTTTACTTACACAACGGCTGAGTTGTCCTATTTATATCGAAATCTTGATAACATGCGCTAGTGAGGACAGAATCTAGGTATCGGTAGGTATAAGATTGCGTCAGAATTTTGAGGAAATGACTAAGTATGACCGATTGTCGCTATCGTATTTTGATCGTGCTTAAAACATTCGACGGCATTTTTGATCTGAATGAAAAATATACATTACTAACTGGACTCGACAGACGTTGTCCTGTCTTAACTATGAATATGAATATAAAATTTGTATAACCTCCAGGGTGGCCTGTGCCCAGCAAAGGATGTCACGAAATATAAACTATTCTATCTCTCAAATTGGACGAAATTACATATAAATTCCAATTTACCTGTGTTTATTTTCTCAACGTTTCGGCACACGTTGCACGCCAAGCCAAAGTCTAATGTCCACAAAAGCTAACCTTGTAATCAATCACAGATGTCTTATTAAAAAAACCAGTGATTTCCTAAGTGTAATAACCGAAGTATAATTATAGGTACCTAATGAACAAGTGTACTGCGTAGACCACATCGCTGCTTAACATCAGGCAGGATGGTGGTCAAACGCTTATTCATAGTTATAATAAAAAAATGAAATTCGGGTTCTGTAACGGCAACTTGATATAATTAATTGGTTTTCTCGTAAAAAGAATCAATGTACAGTTTTGGACTCCGAACAGTTTTATTACAGTATATATTTTAGCTTGTTCATAGTTAAAAAAAAAAGCCTACGAAAGCCAACTTTTGAACCACTAATGTTTGTTCATCAACCCCAATTTAACACGCTTCAGACCCGTGATAAATCATGAAAACACGATACATTTGTAAGACAATTTTAAAATGACACACACGTCACTCACCAGGCATAAAGTGCAGCAGGGCAGCAGTGATCGGATACAGCGAGGGGCTGTACGTGATGTCCGGACACGCGTACCCCAGCACGGAGACGACGCGATCGGCCACCGCGCGTCCCTTGCGCGTCAGGTGGTAGCCGAGGCAGTGCGTCGCCTCCACGAACGGCGGCAGCATGATCGGCTTGTCCGGCAACTCCACTGTGCCGAACACCTGGAGATGGAACAATACAGGTTATGAACATGAACAGGGGGGAAAGCAGCAGAAGGCGAATGTTCTTGTGCTGAAAGTTGCCAATGTCGTTGTAAAATATCATCTATTTCTAAAGCACGAAGGGTTGGATGTCAACTACTGGTTCTGCGACAAACTCTAGGACATACTTGGGTAGAATACAAAAATAAAAAATCGTTTGTCCCGCACTGCTAAAGGAACAAGGGCGATGCCATATAGAAGTGTCGACTCTTTTGATATTTCTTGGTCCGTATTCTAAATCTCGAGCACAGATCGTTCGAGTACCGTTTTTCTCAAACTAATCGAGTCTGCGTAAAAAGACAAAACTGTGACACTTCTTCAATTCACTGAATATGTGCTTACATTTACATGTAGCTAATAAGACTGCAGTTCCCTTTTTTTACCGACTTAATAAAAAACAAGGAGGTTCACTACTACTATTACTATTCCACTACACTACTATTCCATGATATTATTTTATGTTTGTTACCTCGAAACTTTTGACTGGGTGAACCGATTTAGAAGTTTTATTTTTATTTGAAAGCTGGTTTTTCCCGTTTAGATTTGGTTTTTTATTTAAATTTGGTTAACTCGGGCTTGTGAAAACCACCTGTGAAAGAAACCAAAATTTTACAAAATTTACTGGTTGAAGTTGTGTTTAAAGCTGTTCTTTTTTTCTTTCTTTATATTTATCATTATTTATAGACCAAAATGCCCAATCTCTGTATATAGCAAATTATTGTGGCATTCAAGTACAATGACCTGTGAATTTTTCGACAGTGAATCGTCATAACTCACACCATCTATAATGTAAACATCACCTATAAAGTAAATAATAAAACATTAGACGCTGTCTTTGTGTCAATAAGGAATTCGTATAATCGAGTAAGGCCCATTAGCACGTTGCTGTCGTGGTCGTGTTGGCTCATTCCAGTTTTTCCACCCGCGAAAACGAGACAGTTTAATTTGACTAAGGCTATTTTGATGTGTTCGTTGATATTTTTTTTAAAGTCCCTTTATTTTCTCGGCGTTTAATCTTATATATAAAAATGAATTGCTGTTCGTTAGTCTCGCCAAAACTCGAGAAAGACTGGACCGATTTGGCTAATTTTGGTCTTGAAATATTCGCTGAAGTCCAGGGATGGTTTAAAAGGTGTATTTCATCCAATAAACGAGCTACAAAGGCGACTTTCAATGGCAAAGCGAAAGTTTGCCGGGACAGCTAGTCTTCTTATAAAAATGAATTGCTGTTCGTTAGTCTCGCTAAAACTCGAGAACGGCTAGATCGATTCGACTTATTTTGGTCTTGAATTATTCGCGGAAGTCCAGGGAAGGTTTAAAAGGTGTATTTCATCCAATAA
>SJJU01072176.1:0-34728 GCA_012932125.1 Conopomorpha cramerella
TTTAATACAGTGTATCAGTACCTAAGATAACTATAGTCGGAGAAATTATGTAAACAACAAAACCAACGGTTTTCAGAGTTTTACTGTAACTACCTATAGTCTGTTCATTTCAACGAGTGAATTTGTGTAAACACACTTTCATAGAATGTTCAACTTTTTAATGCAGTGTGACGGCGAGGTCATGCTCATAATAACAAACGTCTAAAGGTAAATTGAGGAATATTACTAAAAATGAACTCGTACTATAAAATTATAACAGACAAAATAACAACAAAACCATGGCTGGTCATGCATGATATTCAAAATAAAACTTAATAGTGTAATTTTTTAAAGTTATGTCAAACCCCCACTTGTATGTACACTTTAGGAAACTCAGACGAAAAGAGTTCTTCAAGGGGAACATTTTTATGACGAGTTGAGTTTTATTAAAATTATTATTTAAAAATTATTTGATATCTTTTATATGACGTATTTATATTTCCAGTGTATTAGCTACTATTTTAAATCATTCTGTGTTATACGAATTTAACTAATTATCGATGATTTTACCTCTTAAACAGAGGCGTAGAAATGTGTACACTATGAATAACCAAATGTTTTGTTTGTTTACATAAATTCTCTAGGTGAAATGAACATACTATAAGACTTCATATACGTTATATACAGGTTATGCTAATATACCAACATTTGATACGATCTTTCCGACACAAAAGCCGCTCAAAGAATTCCAAAAAAGATGGGGTAAAGTTAATACGTGCTATGTCCGTACGTGTCCTTTTATCCAAGCCGGCCCAAGCCAGCAATATTGGCAATCCACTTTGACATGCAAACGTGAGGGATCGATACATCTCATGTGTGACAATTCCACGACGTGAGGGCACGTATGTACGGTCGGCCAAGAAAATGGTCTATCAGTTTCGATGACACTTCCTGTGTCACTAAAACATCAATAAGGTTGAGTTGGCATATTGTGACAAGTGAACAATTAACCTTAATGTTTAATGACATTCATATGAGTTTCAACCTTAGGGTGGTAGAGCAGATTCTTTGCCGACTGTACCTCCGTGTAGGCGGCAATGGAAAACTAATTTGTCACAGTCAAATGTGTTTTTCGGTGTACGGTCGGCCAAGAAAGCGGTCTGTCAGTTTTGATAACAATTCCTGTGTCACGAAAACATCAATAAGGTTGAGTTGTTATATTGTCATCAATAAAAAATGAACCTTAATGTCTATTGACATTCATATCAGTTTCAACCTTAGGGCGATATGCGTATGTCAAGAATATAAATGGAAGTTATGCTACCTTGTGAAAATAAATAAAAAAAGGTTAGAACGAGGCACGGCCGATGCCGTCAATATTTCACGTGCAAGTTAAATAAAACTTAAAAGAGAAATGTAGACACGGTGCTTTTCGCAGTTACATTCTTATTTACGATTTCCATCAATACACTTTTCACCGGTAAAAAGATTTCTTCAAAGAATTGTAAGTAACAAATTATTTCGCCAACAGAGCGGACATGGTTGAAAATCAATTCGGATTTTGCTGAAGCCCGAACCTCCACGTACGTAATCCGTCTTACAGAGGCAAGAACGTTCTTTTCAATGCAACGAGGATCGGTATATTATAAATGTTATTTACTTCTATAGTTAGAAGAGATTATTTTAAAAATTTATGAAACTTAAGCAGCGGGAAAGATTTCAAATAAGAGTACTTAGTGCGGATTAAGTGAGTCTGAGAGGCAGAATATTTATCTCAAACTCTTTTGATAGCGGAAAACTGTAATTTCCAACCAACCTTTTGGGTAAATACGAAACTCTTTAGTGTTTAACCGCTACACCACTTCGTGGAAAAGGTTTTAACAGACTGGTGTCGCATTCAGACAGTTTCTTAAAGAAAAGATCTCGGAAAATGAAACATTTTAGTATAAATGTTACTTGAAATAGACGCAACATGCATTCAAAGGTCTTTTTCCACCACATTCATAGTGGACGTTAGTTTAGTAAGTATACGTCAGTTTATGTATGTTTACAGCTACTTTAGATTACTTTTAGCGGGCATTGAATATAACATAACTGCTATACTGCGGTACAACTATAATTGCCCTCAGACAAGGTGGACTGATGATATACGCAAGATGGCTGGCAGAAGCTGGATGCGAGAAGCCGAAAACAGATCACAGTGGTGTGTAATTGGAGAGGCCTAAAATGCCGTTATATAACAAAACCTAACTTTGAGACATGAGCAAAAAATCGAAAAAATAACTGTTTTTTTATATTAAAAAAAATTGTGTCAGTGTTTTTTATCGTATTTTTGAAAATGTAAACGATATGGAATGTGTATAAGGTCCCTAGCAGACTGTTGTAAACAAGCTCTCTAAAACGGTCTCCACAAGCTGTTTGCAATAGTGTAAAAAGTTGTTTAAAACAAAACTTTGTTTGACGTCCAAACAACCTTTTTCGGATTTGATCCGGGTTGAAAACAGCGTGTGGATGCCGTTTTATACGGACTTTTTAATGACACTCAAAAGTCAAAATTAACCTTTTGCGGCATTAAAGGTTGAAAACGGCAACAAATCAGTTCACTGTCCGGGAAAGTGTTAAAATAAAAATGAATGAACCAAATAACACAAGCTTTTTCTTCTGCATTTAATTTTGGTTCGTGGATTTAGCGGTCAGTTCCCGCGGTCAGGCTATAAAACCGACTTGTTAGTTTAGGGCGGGCGCCGAACAAAACACATTTTAGAGTTACGAGAAATCAACACATCGCGTAGTGTTCCAATATGTTTATCTACATCTAGTATATCTTGAGCTGGACTACGGAACAAATGTACCCGGAAGAGAGACCACGTGGAACTGGATAATGTAGAGCTGAAAAGTACACAGTTGTAAAGCGGTAGGCGGGTTAAACCGGCCGTCTTTCGTCGGTGAAGATCAGTACGTTACTTTATTTAGCATTTCTACGATTCGGGATGAAGGGTACAGTCTCTACATTTCGTTCAATAAGCACTTTTCCGCGATTTTTGATCTTCGCCTTAGTAAGCTAACTCTCCGATTTATAGCTGATCGTTTCTACTATTGTCACGATGAACTTCAAAATAATTATTTTGTCACAGTATTTTTTTTTAAGTAAACGCAATGAACAAGCCTTTGAAAAAAGCCTGTCTTAGGTAATTATCAGATGATTCGAAAGGATAAAACACTGAGTAAGTTACATATCACTGTTATCTCAGCGCAACGGATTTTAATGCGGTTTTCTTTAGTAGATAAAGTGATTCTTTATATGGGAAGCTTTATATATACAATGCATACTATAATAATAGATAAACACTGTTAATACTAGACCTATTTCGGAAAAATAAAGTTTGCCGGGTCAGCAAGTAATATGTAAACAAGAAAGATTTTAAAGAAACAATCTTTACGTCGAAAAGGCTTCGGAACTATTAAACCGATTTATAAAATATGATCATTTGGGAAGTTACATTATCCCCGGGCGACGCGATAGGTTATATTTATAGGCAAAACAAATCACAGCTCAGTCAGCTAATATACAATATACACACATCAAAAGTGTCTAGGGATCAAGAACATTTATAGCACTCAAAAAAATCTAATTTATTTAAATCAAATCTAATGGATTGGTCTCCTACCTAATTCCCCATGCCTGTATCAATGACTTATCACCACATTTTGAATAAATTATCAATTAATCCAGTTTTTGTAAAATATATTCTTGATTGCAATCTTCTAAAATGTACTTGATTCCTAGACACTTTTGATATGTGTACGTCATTTCTCTTATCGATTGTTCTATGACACTTGTAGAAATAATATATAGCAGTCCAAATTGACATACTGGTAGTAAAAGTGACATTTTGGATCCAGAAGTTTTTTAGTACTTTTTGGATTTTCTCCAAAATTTGACTTATTTTTTTATCACTATGAACAAGCGTTTGACCACCATCCTGCTTGATGTTAAGCAGCGATGTGGTCTATGATGGAGCACACTTGTTCATTAGGTACCTATTCACCCGCGACTTGAAGACCTTCAGATTGTACTGCGCAGGAAATACAGACTCGTTACAAGTAAGTACATCGAATTCCCTACATTTCGGTGCCAAAGAGAGAGATTGAAACACAGTATTGTTCACCGGGTATATCGGCGCGAATATAATCAAAGACAAGCTCGAGCTTACCTTTGTTATTTTACTCGACGTTTCGACGCAGTTGCATGCGTCGTGGTCACGAGTGGAATGTTGAGTTATAATGTTTGTGCGCGTTTCATTAAAAAAAAGAGAGATTGAAGGTGGTAAATGCACATAAGGCTTAATATACGTTAAACAATCTACTTATTCCCGTACGGCACTTTAGGACGCGGGTCCATTTTGACAGCTGTTAAGACAGATTGGAGGCTTTCGGTCTTCTTGAGTACATATAGCGGTCGGGTTGACCACTTGCCCGATAACCTTTCCAAACTTAGCTGAAATCCGACGTAGCCCCCGGGGAGTGCCCGGACAGCGGTTCGGGGTTCACTTATCCTACCGGTTTTATTTGGTGGAGTAATGGGCTGATTGATGATCACTTACGGATGATTGCTTTTTGACAGAGTCCGAGACTCTACTGCGTGTAAAAGGACCATGTGACCACCACTCACGCGCGCAATTAGCTACCTTAACGTTATTTCAGACGAAATCGACATATTTACATACACGGATAGGCTGTTCGCACAAGTGGCGACTAGAATTGTGTCGTACCGTGCACCACATAAAATGTAAAAAATCGACCAGATACCTACTTTTTTTTTTGTTTTGTTTTTTGTTTCGACTTCCTACTACAGACTATATTATGTACTGTACTTTAATATTGTTACAATGTGAATGTGTTTATATAATGTTATTAGCTTACCTATTGAATTGGCATTGCTGTAAGAATAGGTTAAGTGTTGGATAAATAAATAAATAAAAAATAAATGTGTGATGTCTTAGAAACGTTGTACGGGCACGTAGAATAGACCAATTTTTTGCCTTGAGAAATGAAATTTTGTATGAAGGGATTTAATTTTTTTTTTCTCTACAATGTCGCCATAGTAAATGTTTAAATGTAAAGAAATAAATGTTCTACGTAATAAAAATTAAATTTTTAACTGACTTAAAAAACGAGGAGATTCTCTTCGACGGTATTTGTTTATTTATTTTCTTTTTATATTTACAAAAAGCTCAGGGCCAAAGCGCACTTAATGTTAACATTACTCACTAATACTAATTTAATCTAGAGTAAAGTGATATAAAAATATCAATATCTTATTACACGTGTTATGTTATTATTAATTATAAGAAGACTAGTAACCACTCCATCGCATTAGGTATTACCTGTAAAGATAGAAGTTAGGAGGCTGAAAATAAATAAATAAATAAATAAATCATAGAGCATAATATAAAATTACATACTGAATAAAATTACAAAACAAAACTATAAAAAACGTCATAGAAAGAAAGAAACAATTCACTTAGATATAGGTAGAAATAAACTTTATGTTTGTCAACTCAAAAAATTTGATTTGGGTTTGGATGATATTTTTTTTGTTTGAAAGCTTTGCTTGTCGTTTGGCCCCATTTAAAGGTCCAGTTTCGACAGCTACATCCATGAGAAAACCGCAAAAGTATTAAAATTTTACTGGTTAAAGTCGGTTTTTTTTCTTTAAAGTTTTCTTAAATGGCTTTTATATAAAACTCAACTCTACAATTCTATCCATGATATATTTTAGGCGTACATATGTTTCATACTTAAACAAAAAAAAAACTACGTAGCCAATGTCATTGGAGACTTTTGAATATTGGAAATTACTGTGGTTGATCCAGATAACGTCATGCTCGGGCCGAGCTCGACTGTTTTATAAAATTAATGAATAACCAATGATCATTAAGCATAATTGATTATCTTTGATATCGGAATAAATGTGACTTTTAAAGTTTTCGTGTCTCTCGGGCCACTTTTACCCAAAAATCCAAAACATCCGTACACACTTTCGGATACCTACCAAACTGACCGTTATCGGAAACAATAATCAGTATTCAAATTTCGCTGAAGCATTTGGTTGTCTCCTTTACAAAAACACGATTAGAGGGATACAAACATTATTTTTGCAGAGATCTGTACTTGAGTGGTAGAGCCTGTAAGACTAACGAAGCATGTGTCTATGTGTGGTATGTGGGGAATGCAAAATACCTTGTAGTACCGTAAAAAAAGACTAGATACATTATAATGGAATAATATCCTTACCTCGTAAATATTCTATTGATTTACAAAAGCATATTCGTGCACATACCCCTATTAATCATTCCACATAGCTTTGAACTAGTCGGTCTGATAGCTATCGCCTAAATCGACGTGAGCACGAGCGTGCAGGGGTGTAATAAAATAGTTTAAATTGATGTTCTCGGTTCAGTGGGGCTGTAGTATCAATTTATGTCTACTAGTGGAAGCTCCGCGATTTCATCACCGTGCCATTTCACTTATTCATAGAAACTTTGACACCGATTTTTGAGTAAATTCCATTGTTTCAATATTCTTATTATTATTATATAATTATATAACAAATAGACGTGACGCATCTCCGCAATGTTAGCTGTAATTTATACCGTTCCCGTGGGGAATTTGGGATAAAATATAACCTATATGTTATTTTGATGACTAAATCTCACTTAAGAACAGCAATCATGGAGTGAGAATGAATGGGAAATTTGTGAGATGGCATGAGCAAAAGGGATAAAGAGTGAACTAGCCGAGTTTGAGATTGATATCGAATAAGCACTTAGGGTAAAATATGTACCTAATAGTATAATTTAGCGAATAATACAGAGTGTAAAGTGACCCCGAGCAATGGTCTTAGAAACGTTGTTGGGCTCGTCAATATGAACAACTTTTACTATGGAGACAACGTGGGGAAATGAAAAAAAAATAATTCCCCATACAAAATGTCATCTCCTGAGACAAAAAAAAAATTCTATTTTGTATGGGGATGAACATTTTTAATTGCCTTTCCTGCATTTCGCCATAGTAAAAGTTGTTCATATTGACGAGTCTCTAAGACCATTGCTCGGGGTCATTTTACACGCAGTATAGACTTTAGACTTAGAAGTAATATATTATATACTTAATAAAACACACTTCACGCCTTTTAATCCCAAAGCGGGGTAGGCAGAGGCACTTGCTTAATAAGCAAATGCCCACGGTTCACCAAGCGTATTTAACCCAACGTGACAGGGGCTGAGCCCATCGCCGTTATAGGGTTCACACACCTTGTGGTGTGCGGGTTTCATCACGATGTTTTCCTTCATCGTACGAGCGTAGCGTACATAAGCTCTGAAAAAGAGTCGCATTGGTACTTAATACCGATGATGTAAAATTATTTTGTCCTTAAGAACAATAAAGAGTTAAAAAGGAAAGCCTTTTGTTTTTCTACGCAGTGCTGTTTACTCATAAATAACCCCAATTTTATGTCATTTTGTCATCGTAAATAAATCAAAGTTAAATTATCTAATGACAGATACAATCACAGGCACGATCGGTCAAGAAAGAGGTCAATCAGGTTTGATGACATTAGTGTCACTAAAACATCGATAAGATTTGTTACATTTGACAAATAAAAAAATAGCCTTAATGTCTAATGACATACATAATATGAGTTTCAATATTAGGCTCCATTTAAGGACACGCGGCGCGTTGTGCGTTACATGAATTATTAGTTTTTGTCGGTCGATGAATTCATAATATAAGAGTGCCCGACAAACAGCGCATCGCTCCGCGTGTCCTTAAATGAGGCTTTAAGGGGGTAAACCTGATGATAGCCAACTGTACAATACAAGACGGACGAAAAAGAAACCATCTCCTCATACATACTCGATCAGCTAATTGTGCTTGTGTGCGAGTTTCTGGACACAGTACAATTTGTGACTTATAACGGTTTATCCGATTCATTCTCTGAAGGATCGAATCAGAAATGAAGTGATCCGACAGAGAACCAAAGTCATCGACATAGCTCATCGTTTTAGGAAGCTGAAGTGGCAGTGGGCCGGCCATATTTGCCGTAGAACCGATGACCGTTGGGGAAAACAAGTTCTCGAGTGGAGACCGCGTCTCGGCAAACGGAGTGTAGGACGCCCTCAGACAAGGTGGACTGATGATAAACGAAAGATGGCTGGCAGAAGCTGGATGCGAGAAGCCGAAAACAGATCACAGTGGCGTGCAGTTGGAGAGGCCTATGTCCAGCAGTGGAGAGGTATGGGCTGATGATGATGATCCGATTCATCCTGTAATAATCATCAACTTTCAGAATATTAATCTTTATTGGCATTCGCTTGAGGCGGATTTGTTAATTTATGACACTTGTCATTAGAGTCAGACAAAGCATAAAAATTTGCTAAGTATCGCACTACTAACCAAGCATGGTTCACGTTTCGGAATACAGGCCTAATGCTGTGTTTCCACCAATAATGTGCGAGGATGTGTTGCGAGGAATGTGTTATTCAAGAACCAATAGAATCGCTTCATTTACTTAGCTCCACTCAGCACAGCTCTGGTAAAATCGGCTTAGCTAAGCGAGGTTTTGGTACGTACAAAACAAACGAAAGATGTGTGCGAGGGATGAAAATATGAAAATATTTATATACTGTTTGACAGTTCGGTAACATGCATGTGGTTGGGGACTCACTTGGAAGTTACAATAACCTGTGCCAGTGAGACCCCGCTCTTCCTTTAAAAAAACAGTAAAGATAAATTCTGACAGTGAAAAAAAAAATTATAAATATGAAAGGGATGATGATGTGTCCTTAGACAGTGTTTGTTGGTAGCAGATTGTGTCAGCTTTGCAACTCACAACGCATCCTCGTACGCCTCGCACCGCGCATTAATGCGTATTTTATAGCTCCGGTACAAATACACGTAAGATACACTTTGCTCGCACATCTGAGCTCACGAGAGATGTGCGAGCGAGAGAGTGTTTCCCAGTACCAAAAATAAATGTTTAACGGAACGGCCGCCTTTTACATGTAATAACTTTACTTTTCCCCCGAGGAAGAGTTCAGGAGTTCGCTGTCTCTCCGCTCTATAGATATCAACCGGCTCATTTTTTACTCTTTGTCATTTTTCGCTCGACTGTTTATTGGTGGAAACAGGTGTACGCAAATTTGTATTGCTAGGTAAACGCAGTGATTAATGGGCTCGCTGCGCTTGCGGTGGAAAACCAGCTCAAGAGCACTAAAGAGTTGAAAATCCTGTGAGAGCAACAATGTGTTGTTGCATTACGCGAATAACCCTTGTGGCGTGCGCGTGCGCGTCATCATTGTGATTTACGATGCGTTTGTATTGGCTTTGTCTAAACAATGGCGGTTAAAAATAATACCGGCTATTTGCACAAGCCTATTATGAAGTGTAACGTCTGCAGCGATAGATGAAGCCAGGTGTTCCTCTGATCTTTTTCCATGTTATTCAGTAACGTTTCGCTATCCCAGGGTAAACGTTAGGTGTTATAAGGTCATGTAAGTAAACTAGCGACCCGATCTGGCTTCGCACGAGTTATCAACGTTTATCTACTGCATTTTGCACCTTACTCATAAATCACACTGTCTGTGCACTACTGTGCCAATATTTGTACATAGAATTTTATATTAATTTTGTTTGTATTCATTTTATAATACTTTTCAGTTTTTCTGTTTACGTGTATGATAGGTAGGGTTGCTACACAACCAGCTTTTTGTTATAATAATATAGAACATTTTCCGTGAAAGAACCTTTTTACCAAATCGGGAATAAAGGGATTTATTTAGTATAAAGGCAGCGTTCGCTCAAACTGTCTGTTATACAAAATCCGCATCAAAATCCAAAGTTTAGCATAGTTTGAAAGATCTAAGCATTCATAGGGCCAGACAGCGGCAAACGATTTTTGTTTTATACTATGTATTGTGTGATAATAGCGAAAACTTAAGTATTGAATTGAAATTTAAGTTAATTTTATGAATGTAAATGTTGTTTGTCAAACTTTCACGCGATTTTCGGAGGTATTGTAACATAGGCTGTATTTTCTCCTGAAATTCCCACGGGATCGGAATATACTGTAGGTAACATCGCAGGTTACAGTTTGTGATCTGTATTCTTTCTCGAGAAACGTAAAATTGAGTACAATTGACTATTAATTAATAGCTGGACTGACAACAAACATTCTTTTGGCAATATTTACAAAAAAAATCCAATTAAAAATGTAGAGTGAGCTTAAAATGTTTAGAGCCTGAGAAAGGACATAGGCTAAAAGTGTACCCTATGTCCTTTCTCAGGCTCTAAACTATCTGTATAATAAATTTTATTTAAATCGGTCCAGTAGTTTTGGCGTGAAAGTGAGACAGACAGACAGAGATACTTTCGCATTTATAATATTAGTAAGGATTTATCCATTATTGTCGAATTCGACTAATGCAGCGTCATTTTAACAATTTATAAATCAATTTCATAAATTATGAATCTCTTCCTCGCCGGAATTTAATGAAACACGCAAAAGCCATCTTTAGAGACCTTCGCTTCATCAATATTATCATTGCAGCCAATCTAAAGTTATATTTAATTAAAATATTTTAGAGCTCTGTCCCTTCTTTATGAAATGTCCAAGTTCAGATGCAAATGTAACAGAGACGCTGAAATTTCAGCGTAAAAAAGTGTGTAATTAATCGTAAGATAATATTTTATTAAGGTTTTTTTAATCTGAAGAAATTAAACGGACGCATTCATAGTACCTAGCTGATAAAAATCATACGGTTCAAAGAGATGTTGAAACTAAAAACCGAGATAGCATTTCTGCGCGAAGCTTGCTAGAAGATGTGACTGAAATTGTTTGGTAAAAAATAGTGTCGTGTGTTAGTATGAGGAGTTTAAACAAATATTGAACATTTACTTGGTTCTCTGGTTCGTAAGCTACAATATTGCTACAAAGTTTCGTCAAAATACGTTCGTCGTACATCGTACTTTTTGTATAAAGGAAAATGAAAAGTAGCAAATACATGCTTAATCATATTTTCGCATTTTTACAATATTGGAATGATATATATTGAGGAAATGTGGATAGAGTGGCTCTATGCGATTGTTTTACTTTTATTACTGTGTACTGGACATTTTTAATAAAACCCCCAAAAAGATAACCCCGTGGGATTTCAGGATTATGTACTTTATACCTCAATAAATTTATATAAAAGAAAGTCGTGTTAGTTACTCCACTTATAACTCAAAAACGGCTGAACCGATTTGGTTGAAAATTGGTGGAGCTTAGAACTGGGAGACGGACATAGGATACTTTTTACTCCGATCCTGTGGGACGCGTCGCTATATAGAGGGAGTTTGTATGAAATACTGAAACTACACAAAAGGAAATCGCGGGGCGTCCACTAGTAAAATATAAGAATTACATTGAGTTGTAATGTCCGTGCGCATTTCATGATATAAATGATCTAATGTAGCAGTATGTATGTCCTAATCCAGGTTACAATCTATATCACCATCAAGTTTCGCCCAAATCCGTTGTGTAGTTTTTTCGCGAAGAAGTAACAAATATACACACCCACATCTCCCGTTTCACATATTCCAAACTATCGCATTAACAATATTAATTAGATTTAGTTGGAAAATGTTAAACAGTGCACTACAGTGGGTGTTATTGGCCAATGTTTGTGACGTCACTAGGTGTATGTACGTATGTGGAAGTGAATCATACACCGCATCGTCCAGGAATTGCTATCCTTGTATAATTTGAGTCACCGTTCTTCCAAGAGTCAGTAATATGTTGACTTAAAATAATCAGCAAAAATGTTTACTGTGTAGAGAAAAACGAAGATGCATACCTCATGACATAAATACATAGTATTTAACTAAGATGCCTCACACTGTCGATAAAATGATACTGGAGGAAAGTTTATATGTATATAATAGCATAGAAACAGTGTTAATTAATTAGATAGCATTGGCAAAACGAAGTTTGCTGGGTCAGCTGCTTTTAAATTAAAACTTAATCTAATAAAATAAGACGGAATTGAAATTCTTATATGAAACCTAAAAAGACACTAGTGCGTCGCGGCACGTGGGTTACAGGGAAAGTTTTGCATACCTAATTCAAAAATAAAACCGTGCTCAAAGCAGAAGCAATTTGAAGACGAACAATGCAGAGTTGAAGATAAAGAGCACTGCAAAATTCGTAGAAAATAAAATCTAAATTCTCTTCGAGCCCACGCAGTGTTCATTTCGGAAAATGGACTTGAAATATTTTCATACATAAGTTACAAAAACGACTTTTAGCACTAAGATTTTTTTATCTTAATATATAAAAATCCAGTGTCATGATGTTTGTTCCCAATGAACTCTTCACAAAAGTTGGCATTTATATGTAATTTCGTCCAATTTGAGAGATAGGATAGTTTATATTTCGTGACATCCACCGCTGGGCACAGGCCACCCTGGAGGTTATACTAATTTTTATATAGTTAAGACAGGACAACGTCTGTCGAGTCCACTAGTAAATTTATAAAAGTAAGCCCATAAAGTCGTCCCTTTATTTTTCGAGAAATGCCTTTCATTTGAAATAATTAGTCGGCCATCATGTTCTAAGTGCCGCCATGTTGTATTTAAAACGTCACATAGGTAAACATATTGTATTTGTTATATAGCATACATTTCAGCCCAAACGATTCAGGATATCTACTACAAAATTGAGTTTTAATATTTGACCCGAACAAACATATACATATATATAACTTGTATACGTACATAACAAGTTAAATAAAGGCTTTTAAAATAAATTACAAGCGATATTCTGCAAACTATCTTATCTGCTAATATTTTAATCACGAAAGTTTTGATGAATGAAAAAAATAAACCATATCAAAGTTTGTTCACTACACCTATATACATACGTATGTAAATATAACATACTTGGTGATGCTCCTTTGCCACACAGCAGTTCCTATAAATGTCATTTCCGGTCTGAAGTGGGTTGACCTTAACAAAACCTCGGAACCTTTCTCAGGCTCTAAACTATCTGTATAACACACATTTTATTTAATTCGGTCCAGTAGTTTTGGCGTGAAAGTGAGACAGACAGACAGAGATACTTTCGCATTTATAATATTAGTAAGGATTTATCCATTACTGTCGAATTCGACTAATGCAGCGTCATTTTAACAATTTATAAATCAATTTCATAAATTATGAATCTCTTCCTCGCCGGAATTTAATGAAACACGCAAAAGCCATCTTCAGAGACCTTCGCTTCATCAATATTATCATTGCAGCCAATCTAAAGTTATATTTAATTAAAATATTTTAGAGCTCTGTCCCTTCTTTATGAAATGTCCAAGTTCAGATGCAAATGTAACAGAGACGCTGAAATTTCAGCGTAAAAAAGTGTATAATTAATCTTAAGATAATATTTTATTAAGGTTTTTTAATCTGAAGAAAGTAAACGGACGCATTCATAGTACCTAGCTGATAAAAATCATACGGTTCAAAAAGATGTTGAAACTAAAAACCGAGATAGCATTTCTGCGCGAAGCTTGCTAGAAGATGTGACTGAAATTGTTTGGTAAAAAATAGTGTCGTGTGTTAGTATGAGGAGTTTAACCAAATATTGAACATTTACTTGGTTCTCTGGTTCGTAAGCTACAATATTGCTACAAAGTTTCGTCAAAATACATTCGTCGTACATCGTACTTTTTGGATAAAGGAAAATGAAAAGTAGCAAATACATGCATAATCATATTTTCGCATTTTTACAAAACCCCCCAATAGTTATCCCCGTGGGAATTTCGGGATTATGTACTTTATACCTCAATAAATAAAATATAAGAACTACATTGAGTTGTAATGTCCGTGCGCGTTTCATGATATAAATGATCTAATGTAGCAGTATGTATGTCCTAATCCAGGTTACTCCTATATCACCATCAAGTCTCGTCTAAATCCGTTGTGTAGTTTCTTCGCGAAGAAGTAACAAACGTACACACCCACATCTCCCGTTTCACATATTCCAAACTATCGCATTAACAATATTAATTAGATTTAGTTGGAAAATGTTAAACAGTGCACTGCAGTGGGTGTTGTTGGCCAATGTTTGTGACGTCACTAGGTGTATGTACGTATGTGGAAGTGAATCATACACCGCATCGTCCAGGAATTGCTATCCTTGTATAATTTGAGTCACCGTTCTTCGAAGAGTCAAAATAAATTGACTAAAATCTTTTACGATTTGTCCTTCGTATAAGTAGATAATATAGGATTAATTTTAATCTTAAGTATTCACCATTTTGCTGTGCCCTTACAGGGTTTCATGACTGAACCTATAATTATGTAAGAGCCATTGTAGTCATGGATGCAATAAATTATTATTATTATACGATATTGGAAAACTACATGCACTTTTAAAATCATTTAAATTATTTTTATACACGTACGTGTAACTTTAGTCCCGTACCCCCTACAATAATATGTTAATGTTCACGAATATAATTCGCAAAAATGTTTACTGTGCAAATAAAACGAAGTTGCATGCCCTTATGTCACCAAAACATAGTATAAAACTAAGTCGCCTCGCACTGTCGATAGAGTGATTATGGAGGAAAGTTTATACGTATACTAGCTGCAAACTATTGTTTTGCCATAATAAGTTGCCTTTGTACACCGTGTATTGGGAGAAATACAACAGGTAGATGCATAAAAAATAGATAGTAGCCGATTCTCAGGCCTACTGAATAGGCATATAAAATTTGTAAAAATCGGTTAAAGCCGTATCGGACGGTAACTAACATTGTGACATGGAAATTTTATATATTACATAATAGCATGGAAAAAATGTTAATAATATGTATTGGCAAAAAAACGTTTGCTGGGTCAGCCGGTTTTTAAATTAAAATTTAATCTTATAAAATAAGATGGTATTCAAATTCTTATATGAAACCTAAAAAGACACTAGTGCGTCGGCACGTGGGTTACAGGGAAAGTTTTGCATACCTAATTCAAAAATAAAACCGTGCTCAAAGCAGAAGCAATTTGAAGACGAACAATGCAGAGTTGAAGATAAAGAGCACTGCAAAATTCGTAGAAAATAAAATCTAAATTCTCTTCAAGCGAACGCAGTGTTCATTTCGGAAAATGGACTTAAATATTTTCATACATAAGTTACAAAAACGTCTTTTAAGCACTAAGATTTTATATAAATTTATAAAAATTAGCCCATAAAAAGTGCGCTATATTGGATTTAGGGAGTCGTCCCTTTATTTTTCGAGTAATGCCTTTCATTTGAAATAATTAGTCGGTCATCATGTTCCAAGTGCCGCCATGCTGTATTAAAAACGTCACACCATATAGGCAAAGACGCTGCCAATAGTATTTTGGCTAACCGACCTAATAATAGAGTTATTGCTAGATCTTTTTTTGTTGTTCTCACGACAGAGGCTGACGAAGGTCCTGTGTTTTGTGGGTGAGTAGATATGTAATTTGTTAGGTACCTATATTTGTATGTAAAGACAAGTTACCTATACAAAGGTGTCCATCCTTGGGGATTACTGCCTACCTTGTCGTAAAAGCCTGTGCACGCCACTGACATATTATATTTGTTATATAGCATACATTTCAGCCCAAACGATTCAGGATATCTACTACAAAATTGAGTTTTAATATTTGACCCGAACAAACATATACATATATATAACTTGTATACGTACATAACAAGTTAAATAAAGGCTTTTAAAATAAATTACAAGCGATATTCTGCTAACTATCTTATCTGCTAATATTTTAATCACGAAAGTTTTGATGAATGAAAAAAATAAACCATGTCAAAGTTTGTACTACACTACACCTACGTATGTAAATATAACATACTTGATGGTGCACCTTTTCCACACAGCAGGTACTATAAATGTCATTTCCGGTCTGAAGTGAGTTGACCTTAACAAAACCTCGGAACCGGAAATGTAAAGCTACCTCAGTTTGTCCTTGCCTCAAAACGGCAGTAAATATGAATGCATGTACTGTTAAACTATGTGTACTCAAGGCTCATTTAGATAAGTACAATCTGATTGTCTTTGTATTTGGGTAAATGATTACAAGACGATACATTTATTTTAATACACACATAAAAAAGAAAACAATATGAAAAAAAATGCACCATCACAAATGAGTAGCCACGGTGCGACTGTGCTTGTCAGCGAAATGTTTATTGTGTGAAGAGGAGACTCCGGCTCAGCATCAAGTCACGGTTACCCGCGACGCTGGTCTTCCGCCGGCACTCAGGTATACTCCACAAAGTGAAAAAAGTGGTTTTAATATTTATTATGACTAGGTGCAGTCGGCCAAGAGTGTCATCAGATTTGATTATTTTGTGTCAGTAAAACATCAATAAAGTAGAGTATAATAAATTGTGCGTCTGTGGTCCAGTTGGTCGGACACTTGACTTGTAACCGCGAGGTCGCGGGTCGAAGTCCTGCTCCTAGACGTGTACCAATGGGACTCTTTTTCAGAGCCTATGTACGCAACGCAACGCTCTTACGGTGAGGGACAACATCGTGATGAAACCCGCACACCACAAGGTTTGTGAACCCTATAACGTTGATGGGCTCACCCCCCGTCACGTTGGGCTAAATACGCTTGGTGAACCGTGGGCATTTGCTTATTAAGCAAGTGCCTCTGCCTACCCCGCTTTGGGATTAAAAGGCGTGAAGTGTGTATTTATTAAATTGTATTGTGTTGAATTATACTGTGTGATAAGTGAAAAATTAACCCTACTTGTCTTGTTCATATGACTTGCAACCTCAGGGTGGTAGGCCACCCACTGGTCTACGAAGTCTGCTACACTCGTAGTTGCGTCGTTCTGGCATCGTAGCGGCGAACGATGGGCATCGCTGTTTTACTACGGTCGACAGTGAAATGAGAGTAGCAAAATCAGCCATGGACATCGTTTGCAGCTACGTGTTTGATGCTAGAGCGACGCGATACTACCAAAGCGCAGTAGACTTATGCCCCAGGTGTGGTGTGTTTGTTTATGCGCTATAAAATAACATGGATTTTATAACATCATATATCGTATGTTCAATAACTCCCAGATACTCTAGCAAATAATATGAAGTATGTTTACCTTTAGAATATACATATATGATATCCAGTAATTTTTAAGCGACTCCAAAAAAAGAGCTTTTTTCTATTCGACCGTTTTATGTTTATGTTTTAATAAAGAAAGTTGGGTTTGATCTTGACAGATCAGATAGAATGAGGGGAGTTTCAAAGAATTGGTCTAGTGTAAGTCGGTTCAATTTTATTTAAAACTAGTGGACTCGACAGACATTGTCCTGTCTTAACTATTAAAATGGTGGCCTACGCCCAGCAGTGGATGTCATTTTTATCTTTCATAAGAACCTTCTACTGTCATTAGTGAGCACAACAAAACAAGAATTAGCGAAATCGATCCACCCGTTCTGGAGTTATAGAATGACAACGAAAAGTAGCTTTGATTTTTATATATAAGATTATATAGCCTTACTTAGCTATTGAACAGAGAAAGGATGTCAAGTATATTCTAAAAGCAAATGAACTACACCTTTAAAAAAGTAAAAATCATGAATAGCTTTAATTAGATTTTCTTTTTTTAATTAAAGTCCACCGTAATCTAATAAAGTTTTTCTTAAAAAAAACGAGGCTGAGAAGATCCCAAAGCTTTCCAACAGGTGTTGTTGCAAAATATTAATTTCCTGAAGACTTAAATTAAGTTGTTATCTTCTTTTTAAAAGCTTTTATTTAATTTGGAATGTATGTTTCTTCGGGTTAAATCTTAAGACTCGATTTTGAAGAAGACATCTTTCAGCTGAAATTGTGTACAAACGTTCAGTGCGGATGACAATGCATAATACAAGAGGTGACTTTTTCTAAATCCAACATGGCGGCACTTGCAAGATGGCGGATAAATTATAACAGATATTGTTTTGGGGAGATCGATTTATTTTTCGTTCTGGGTCATTATTACCTGCTTAAATCCACTCAGTAGGTTCTACAGACACAGTAGACATCGGGAATAGGATATTTCGGAGTCACCCTGTAAATTCTTGAAGCTACTCGTTCGTAAGCACTACCTGCCTCCCTTTCCTTAAAGCTAGTGAGTCTTCTTGCATTCAAGTGTTGGAAAATATATATTACGAGCTATCCCGGCAAATATTTGATTTCCATAATAAGTTGCCTTTGTACCGCGTGTATTGGGAGAAATACAACTGCTAAATGCATAAAAAATTGATAGTAGCCGATTCTCAGACCTACTGAATGCACATATAAAAATTGGTAAAAATCGGTAAAGGTATAAGATGTACTACTGAACACCCCATGATTTCATTCGCGTACTAATAAATAAATAAATAATAATAATAAATAAATAAATATTTTACAACAACACACACATTGCCTTCATCCCATGTTAAGTAGCTAAAGCACTTGTGTTATGGAAATCAGACAACGAGATATATTTACTTAAATACTTTTTTTTCTTTTAAATACATACTTATATAAATAAAACACCCAGACACATCCGACAAATACTTAAAAGCTCATCACCTAAATACCTGCCAGCGGTGGGAATCGAACCCACGACCCTACGGAGCAGAGGCAGACATGCTGACCACTACACCAACGGGCCCGTCAAACTAATCCCGTAATATTTCGCCTTTTTATTTGTCGCGGGTTTAAATACAAAAAAAGTGATATACCTATTAATTCATTTCTATTCAAGAATACTACTACTGTGTAGTTTTAGAACCATACAACTAAAATTAATGTTCTTCTCATATGAATTTCCACCTCCCTTAGAATTCATATGAATAAAAAGAAATCGTTTCTTATTTCACGTAAACATCATAAAAGAAGACCCTGTACAAAATTTCAGCTTTCTAGGGTCAATGGTTTGGGCTAGGCGCCGCTGGCGTGAAGAATGAATCAGTCAGGGGTTCAGGACTTTGAGTTTTATATATCGACTATGAACTGTCAATGCGTCCTATCAAAACCGTCAGTATGATACGAATTTGATTACTATGATTATGTCAGTTAGTACTTTTTGGTTTGAAAGTTGCATGAATTTTTAAAATCAGATAGGACCTATTTCCAGTTCAAAGTCGATATGTATACATGTATGCTTAGTTTATTTTTGTAAGTTTTGTATGTCCTTAGCTTCTTTCTTGTAATTTTCGATTTCGAGATTCTTTTATGTAATTACTTTCTATTTTCTGTGCACCTATTTTCAAACTTACAGTTTATAGTTGACCAGTAGAAAATGTTATAACATTAAGTCCGCCTTTGAACAACACTGTGCAATATAGTGTAAGCCTTCACCATTAGAATCCTACATTATAACCGAGTAACATACTCTTTATTTTATCCCAAAATTCCCACGGGAACGGAAAAAAACGCTAGTTACACCGCGCGGTAATAAATATATATAAATTAGATTCTCGGCCGTTACACAGTTGCCAAGATTAAAGGGCTACGAAATAACGTGGAACAATCAATTTTGAGTCAATTAATTTAGGTGTGGTGGCATCGTCTGCGGAGAGTGGATGAAAATTTCATAATGTTTGTTTGTAATAATGTAGATGGGTATGAGCTTCACTTTGCGCGACCTTCGTCAAGGATTGCTAGGACCTGCCCTTGACAGTTACGTGTCTATTATTAAATATGTATAAGCACAGATGAGTCGGTTATTTATAATTTTGCACTGAGATGTACACGTTACAGATCGTTATAATTGTACAGTTATATTTATTTGTATTATGGGCCGATATCTGTTTATACAGGTATATTTAGATGCCTGAAATAAAGGATTATTATTATTATTATTAACCCTTTTTCTTATAACAAAAGTTATTAGTAGAAATGTGGGCATTTGCTTAGCAATTGCCTCTGCCTACCTCGCTTTGGGATTAAAAGGCGTGAAGTGTATTTTTTTAGTAGAAATATGTAAATTACTTGGTGTCGTTTTTGTTTTTAATCAACTTCAAAAAAATGGTTCTTCCTCAATGGGGAATTTTCTTTGACGTTTTTCTGACAGATTTTCGGGCGGAGAACTGTCATTACTGTCAAACTGTGTTAGGAAAGTATGACAGTTCTCTGCCCCAAGACCTGTCAGAAAAACGTCAAAGGAAATTTCCTATTACACCCTAAATACCTATTGCTTTTTTATGATTGTTCAGGGACAACTTCGTCGTTTATATTTCGATATTGATGATTTTTTGAAGCCGTGTGGTGACGGCGAATAGAATACATGTGTCACCACCCCAGCCCAACTTTTCCCGTCATGGGGTCGTAAGAGACGACCGAGGGAGCTCTCCAGAGAACGGGCAGCAGCGCTCTCTGTGAGTTAAACCACAACACCACTGCGATCGCCAACCAGCCTGCCAAGCGTAGCGATTACTGGCATTTCACCCCAAATGACGGATCTCATTGGGGGAGGCCCTTAGTGGACGTTATGTGGATGATGATGATGATTTTTTGTTGGTTTTCTTGGGGATGTTGTTTGGTATCGTGAACTTTCTCTAGTTTCTCTAACATTTCTAATTTGACCTTGTATAATACATTTGTTCACAAAAACTGTCAACTAACCAAAATACGAACACAAAGGCCGCATTTTCTGACGAAATCAGTGACGAGATACGAAAAGGCAAAACCTGAGATTGAACTGGAATGAATGGACTAATGAATGTCAAAGAAGCGAAAGAGGTACTTACGTTAGGACCGTAGTATGTGGATATCGATTGTTTGTGCGTTTTCCTTTGCGAGATCTACGATTCTTACGATTTCTTTGTTAGAAATAAGATGATATGTTTGTCGTGGTCCCATGATAAGCAAATCAGGTTGTGGTGATGGTAAAACCGATAAATCAAGAGGAACTTTAAAAAATTGTATGGGCGGGCGGCTAGTACTGGTTGAAGTCTTCTTTTTTCATTAAAATTATTTTCCAAAAAAACCGCATTCAAACCGGATCATCCATTTTGGGGTTACGTTGCCTATGTGTCTACATACACACACTGATACGTCAAACTTATAACATCCCGTAGTTTTTGCGTCGGGGGTTAAAAAAAGGAAATATATTTGTTTTTCAAAATGAGCAAGTTTCACTCAAAACGGCGAAACGACTTTTTGCAGTTAGAAGAAATATACTTATTTCACAATTCGAAAAGTTAAATGGCTGTAATAAGTAAAATCGCATTTATCTCAGAGCACTTACTTGTTTGAATATTTCATTTGTGAGGAAAAGACTGTGTCAGACGAACGTGGAATTCCGCGATATCACTCATTTTACTGAGCCATTAACGCAACGTCCCGCCGCTCCCCCTTTTAATAAAACGCTGTTGATACATGACCCCCTTTGATCTATCTCTGCTACGAGTTTCCAATGACTTTTTCGAGTTTCCCAATAGGCTTTACGGAATATTTCAGGTGCTAAAGGTCTGTACGTGATGATTTATCGAATCTAGAATATAACCAGCCGCCGTTCTTTGACGGTTTCTACGTTATTCAATTTGTTTTTTTTTCATTTGACTAAATTTTTTTTTGTTCTTACCACTAGATACTATTAGAACGACACCACTCAGTTAAAGTTTCACAGTCTATCTAAACAAACAATTTGCCACGGCAAGTCACCCATATTCGGTCGGAGAAGACAACTAGTTTGAAAAGAAAAATGTTAACTCGCTCGCCGCGGAACAGTTTTCAGAGGTAAACAGAAGAATTCGGCTGGGTTGGTCAGCATTTGTTCATAGTGATTAAAAAAAAATAAAAAAGTTACGTCGAGTCTTAACATCAGCATCATCAACCACAGTGCCTGAAGACAAAAGTCTTCAATCAGTATGTCCTACGTGACTGTATATACCATGATTAATAGACACTTTGGTTGTATAGGATCCAAGAGTAGAACATGCAAACAACAGTATTAATGCATGGCGCCAGCATAACAAGTGTTTTAAAAGCACCGCCAAAATCTTCAAAAACACATCTCTTTTAATCCCGCGCTCATCTGGGAGTACCGTTCAGGTTTGGGATGTAAAAAGCCTTCCAATCCACGACGTATAAGGGAATATCCGGGATACGAAAGGCAATAATCCCTCTCGTCGACGGACTGGCTATCTATAACTGATGCCATTATTCAACAGTTTTCGAAAAGGACGAGGTTCAATTTGGTTGTATGTTTAGTTTTGTTTGTATGTTAAGCGATTATTCGGCCAATTTTGAATGGATTATTGTGATTATTTATTTGTTGGGTAGGTTATGCTTCAGAGCGGCAAAGAACGGGGGACCGTGACGGGTTCCCCGAATCTGAGGCGGGTCCTGCAATGCGAGGATGACAACGGTGCGTTAAAAAAAAAGGTTATACTTCAGAAATTTGTGGTCCCATTATTCTTTGTACCAATAATTGGTTTTAGTATTTTTGGAAAAACATTTCTGTTTCGAGTTTGTCGTCGGTTTTTTATTGGTAAAAGTTATAATTATTTGTCTGAAATTTATGTACCTATCTCTTGATAAGGTAAATTAATGGGCATATGGAGAGAATGGATGAAAGTCGATTGACGAAAGAGATTTATATGGGTTATGTAATGGGCCGGGTGAGTAGAGGTCGCTCCAGAAGGATATGTCCTTCTGGGGCGACCTTTTGAATTTGACCAGATTGGTGATGTCCTGGCCGAAGGTGGCGTGAAAAGTACTCGAAACTGGAGGCCATGTATGAAAAGATGTATGAATGTAGATGAAGCGAAAGGGGTATGTCAGGACCGTGACAAATGGAGATCTGTAGTCTCTGCCTACCCTTCTGGGAGACAGGCGTGATGTGTATGTATGTAAATTAATGTGCCGAAAGACATATAATAAACTTCATAACCTATGAATTAAAACCAGAACAAACGAAACTATATAGTAGGTATATAGGGTAATATGTAGCACAGGGGCGAAAGACGTTATTTCCTAAATTCAAAGAACGCCCTCTTTACGACGGCCGGCATCACAGAGAGTATGGATTAGTTGTCAGGACATCTGCCTCTAGGACGACGGTCGCGGGTATGATTCCCGCCACGGACATAATGCTTTAGTGATGAGTTGAGGCATTTGTTGTGTGCATCTGGGTGTTTTATTTATCTATGTACGTTTTTTTTTTTAATCACTATGAACAAGCGTTTGACCATCATCCTACCTGATGTTAAGCAGCGGTGTGGTCTACGATGGAGCACACTTGTTCAGAAATACATATGTATTTAAAAGTATTTATGTAAGTGTATCAGTCTCTGGCACCCTAGTACAGGGTATACTAGTTTGGGGTCAGGCCGTGTGTAAAAATGTTTATTAATTTATTTAAAGGTCATAACGATATACCGTCACCAAAAAATAAAAAATCGTGAATAAATGACTGCTTATAAACGTACTGAAGACCGAATTCACTTTGAGCCCTGCAGTATTCTAACTCAACAAACAATACTTATGTATTTAGTGATTGTATTATCAACAAAATACACTTCACGCCTTTTAATCCCAAAGCGGGGTAGGCAGAGGCACTTGCTAAAGCAAATGCCCACGGTTCACCAAACGTATTTAATCCAACGTGACAGGGGGTGAGCCCATCGCCGTTATAGGGTTCACACACCTTGTGGTGTGCGGGTTTCATCACGATGTTATCCTTCACCGTACGAGCGTTGCGTGGCTCTGAAAAAGAGTCCCATTGGTAGACGTCCAGTAGCCGAACTCGAGCCCGCGACCTCCCGGTTACAAGTCAAGTATCCGACCAACTGGACCACAGACGCTGTCAACAACGCAATCAAATCCGTGGGTAAAAGCTAGCATGTATACGCCGTCCTAAACATTTTTTTGTCTTGACCTTTTAAAGTGAATGCGGCGAAGTGCATCCTGTCGAGGTAAAAATAATCATCAGCACGGATAGTCACTATTCTGCACACATTAATCACGCCTCTACACTCTACAGATTCCTTGGAAGTGAGGTGGATGCAGTCTATAAAAAAGAATTAAAATAGAAGCATGACTAAAATACTTTTACTCTATCCATACCTTCAGGCTGTACTAGTCTTTTGTTTTTTTCTCTCATGAAGTCGCTCCTACGACTTTTTAAAGTTCTATCTGGATTCATGTGGTCTGCTATCAATAAACCCTGATTTCCTAATCATGGGATCACTCTTGAAATATCTTCTTTGGAACAAAAAAGGGTCATAGAAATCGCTTCATAAACGGCGAATAAACATAGACACGGTTGAATTGGAAACATCCTTTGAAGTCACTTTAAAAGGATATACTTCTGGTAAAATTATAAAACAATGTTTACGAAATTGAAGCCAAAGGAAAAAAAACAGTATTTTTTTCTGGCTCGATGTGTGCAGTACGTTTTCATTCCATTAACGAAACCATGTTATCACAACATAGTATAATTGCAAAGTGAGTAGCCGTTTCCTGCTGTCCCTATGTATGCTTAGATCTATAGAACTACGCAACGGATTATCATGCGGTTTTTTTAAACACATTTATGTAGTTGTTAAAACACGAAGTGTTATTAATATTAAATTGCAAAATTAAAAAAAACCCCGACTCTAAATGTTCGTGTCGTGCCCTTTCATTTGATACTCCACTTGAACATATTTGTATAAAGTCGACTTTTTCCCCCACTTTCAACCCTCATAACTTTTGAACAAAGTATCCAATTTAGATTTTATAAACACCAATTTAGATTTTCCACCAAACATAGCTAAGAACACTCGCCTGTAAAACACCTGTAATAAAAAAAACTAAATTGAAATCGGTTCATTTGTTCGGGAGCTATGTTGCCACAGACAGACAGACACGTCAAACTTATAACACCCCTCTTTTTGCGTCGGGGGTTAAAAATAGTCGCACGCGGAAAATCAAATATAAATCTTCAATGAAATGTAATAAATGTGAAATAAGTGTAAAATACGCGGTTAACCGTTATTTCTCCCGATCCGCTGGGAATATGAGGATAAAATTTAGCATCATACCCTAATTCTGTTTATAATCTAGTCAGTAAATCTTATAGCAGATCGTTTGTAGGGGAGAAAGAAAAGTATTGTTATTTGAGTTTTCCGGCTATTTTATCCAAAAAATTACTTCGTTAGAGCGATATTTGAACGTGAAGAGATGATTTGAAAAAAAAAGTTAGCAACTCTCGAGATTGGTTTGCGCTTAGCAAACAGCTTTTAGTAATTATATTATATAGGTATTGCACAATAATTTTAATATACACATTGCAGCGGTATTTACTAAGAATAACACTTTTACATTGTACATTTATTTAAGCAAGTAATTTCAAAGCCACTTAATTGCAGTGGTTGAAAACAACAATTTATTCAAAATGTTATTTTTCCTCTAAGTAGCAAATATGAAATTTTACATCCGAATCAAAATATAAGTCATAACTATACCGTGCGGTTTACTCACATTTTTTCGTTCCTGTGGGAATATTGGGATAAAATATAGCCTAAAGGCTCGTGTCACCACACGGTATATATTATTATGTAGATTGATAAATACATTATTAGGTGACCCAGCAAACATTTATTTGCCATTATGTATACATTCATTATATACTATGTTTCACTGCTAATATATGTATGTATTACACATATAAATCTTCATCTAAAATAACTACCTATATTTACTTACGCAAACCGCATCAAAATCTCTTACGTAGTTTTAAAGATCTAAGCATACATAGGGGCAGGCAGCGGGAGGCGACTTTATTGTATACTACGTATACATTAAAGATAATTGTGTGAATCTACATAGTTTTTGTGAACTGAAAGCCTCCATTATTATTTTTCATTTGGACCATCATTGTTTCGGGATTTAATCAAGAATATACGAATGTTCGCAGGGGCTTTGATCGGCGGGAATTAATGCGCATTTTTAAATGAATAATGTAGGCTTGAGTGTTTGCGCTGAAGACGTGGATTTTCATAAGATATTTCAATTTGGCATCGGGATTAATGCGCGACGATTAAATACGGCGATAAATCTTCGGGCTTGCATTGTTTATAGTACTTTAATTACTCGAGTTTTGAGACTGTTGTTGTTTTACGTTCCTAATATAGTAGTATAATTATAATACATACACCTGGGTTTAGGTTACCTGGAAGAAATCGCTATGAGCGATAAGGTCGCCTTTTGCAATTTTTACTTTGTATTATTTTTTACATTCGTAATGTACAGTGTGCAATAAAGAGTATATTCATTCATTACACTTCACTTCATTATAATTATAATGAATAGTTTTTTTAAATACCTCTACACTTCACGCCTTTTAATCCCGAAGCGGGGCAGACAGAGGCACTTGCTAAAGCAAATGCCCACGGTTCACCTAGCGTTTAGTAAAGATTATCGATTAGCGGAAGGTGGCGTGAAAAGTATTGGAAACCGGAGGTCATGTATGAAAAGATGTTTAAATGTAGATGAAGCGAAAGGGGTATGTCAGGACCGTGACAAATGGAGATCTGTAGTCTCTGCCTACCGCTCTGGTAGACAGGCGTGAAGTGTATGCACGTATCTCTAGATATCTATGTACATCTGTTATTGAAGTATTCGTTTAGATTTATGTTTCGTATACAGTTTAAAATATCTAATTTTAATTTTTTACTAAGCAACGCCATAAAGTACGAAACTTTTTAGTTCTGTTTTTTCTGTTAATTATTCCATATATAATCATACAAATAAAAGAGTTTCAATGTAATTTAAAAAAGGATTTAAATGTTGATTTTTGCGAATTCAATACTATATTTTTTCCTAAATGTGAAAACAGTGTAGTTTGTAAAAAAATATGGCAAAAAAACATATTGACAAAAATTCGCATCTTATCAAGGTTGTCAAAAGATAACACTGAATAGTGCCGCCTTTGTAGATACTAATGCCAATAAAATGATAAAATAATCTACTAATATATCGATAAGTGAACTTTAGCATATTAAAATAAGTACATTTCCTTTGCTCGAACGCCGTATTAATAAGTAATAAAGACAAACATGCTTTCTACCACATACACCACTTACCGAAGCCGTTATAAGAATCCGACATAAAAAAAACAAGTACCCCTTTGGTACATACCTAAAGAAAACCTTTAAATTATCTTTTCTTCCCTTGCAAATAAACGAAAATAAAAATAAAAAAACTTCTCAAACTCTACTCGTTATGATTCCCGACAAGTCGTGAAAAACATTTCGAGGGAAAAGTTTATCGAAAAGAAATTTAAAGTTTTCAAGTTCACTTCAACTGTTGCATCAAGGGGTGTGAGGGGGGCTAAGTTCTGTGGAGAGGGGGGGGGTCACCTTGACAGGTGAGGTCGGTGAGTGAGAGCGGGGGTGGGGGGCGGGGGGGATATCGTACCCGGTGTGTGTGTGTGTGTGAGCGCGCGGGGGAGCGCGGCGTGCGCTCTGGTCGACGGGCGCAGCTCCACTGACGTCCTGGGTCCCGGCGGCCCCCGCGCGCCGCACTCCGCGTCCCTATGCACCCGCTCTGGCTCATTCCCCGAAAATAAGATGCTCCTCCGAAATGACCAGTCGAAATTTTCAGAATTTTATGTTGAGGCATAGGTGCTAAAGAAATAAGAACAATCAGTGACAAGTCGGCTTGCTTAGCAATGGAAGAAAAACAGAAAAGTCACTTGGTGACTTGGTATTGTTCGGTGTTGGTAATGCGCTTATAAATAAAATAAATGTATTCACGGGTACCTACGGCGTTTCCTTAACATTTTACAATTATGTGAAATATTTGATTGCTTTTTAAACTGTTCCTGAAGACTCCGCTGTTCATCTTGCCTAGCAAGTTCTAAATATTAATAAATATATAAGTTTTAGTGGATATACATAAAATATATATACCAACACAAACGTACTAAAACTCGAGAACGGTTGGACCGATTTAGATTTAGCTAATTTTGGTTTTGAATTATTCACTGATGTTCAGAAAAGTTCTAACGGTGAGGTCAGCTGAATTTCTTCTAATAAACGGGGTACAAAGGCGACTTCCTATGGCAAAAGAAATGTTTCCCGGACGGCTAGTAAAAATATTTATTTGCTATAGAGGACTGTTATTAGCAGTCAGATCATGGCCGCCGTAATTAAATTGATTTATTAGTGTTTCATCTACTTTCGCATATTTCATAATTTTCGAAAATAAATTGTAATTAATTAATTAGCAAAACGAGATGAAATGAGAATAAATAATCAAATTGTGATTGAAGTACTATTGGGATAGCACTCACTAGGCCACTACAAAGTGTTACTTTCTGAAAGTTAATTTCCAACATCCATTATGAGTCTGTATTTAAAACTACATTAAGTTGCTACTTCACAGCTGGAAAATTGATGTCAGAAATTCGCAGCCTCTACGACTTCCCCCTTTGAGAAAAGAAACTCGGCTAAGTTAAGTACTAGTTGACAGTAAGAACTTAGTTATAACTTAGCTACGCTGTTCTCACAAAAGCTCTTCTGGATCTGGCGCTGAAAAAAAAAGCTCGCTCCTAGCTTTTTAAATGTCGAAACTTTGAAAGAAAGCTTCTCCGTCGTAGGATTTTTCTTTTAGTAATATACCTGACATTGTTTGTTTCACTTCATAATTGCTTTGTGACTGAGCTTCAGCACAATTAAAAAATATAAAATTGAAACAGAAAAATTTGTGAGAAAAAATGTGTGAAAATGTTTAGAATAAACATGAAAATGTCAATTACAAATCAGTATCCATCAGTATCCATCACACATCATCATCATCACCAGCCCATATTTGTCCACTGCTGGACATAGGCCTCTGCAATTGCACGCCACTGTGATCTGTTTTCGGCTTCTCGCATCCAGCTCCTGCCAGCCATCTTGCGCATATCATTAGTCCATCTTGCCTAAGGGCCTCCTACACTCCGTTTTCCGAGACGCGTTTTGTAAAAATTCTGAACCATCTAAACTGACCATATACAGGATAAAATTAAAAACTCGAAAAAAATACTTGACCCATGATACCAAACAATAGCAGTAAACCAAGCAATAAATAGGTTTCGTGTCAAAACCGTAAAAAAATAATGGCTAATTGGATAAAAAAAAATAATGTCCAACGATTACATAAAAGACCACGGATGGCGCTGATGAAGCAAAAACAAGTTGATTCAAATTATGCGGTCAATAAAAAAAAAAATAGTTTTATCTTTGTTTTCTTTTCCTTTCTGGCTGGTTACCTATGTATAAAAACAGTGCGTACTTGTGCGGTCTTTAGCTGTGAAAATAATAATAAAGTATTAATCAATTCATGCAATAATGAACAAGTGTGCTCCATCGTAGACCACATCGCTGCTTAACATCAGGCAGGATGGTGGTCAAACGCTTGTTCATTGTGATTAAAAAAAATTCAATCTTTTGTAATGTAAGCGCCCTAATCTGTCATATAAAAACATCATCATTTTTGTGTTTTTTTATCCAATAGCTCATTCGATTGCCACTTGTATGCAGAGGTGAATTTATATAGTCCTAGTGGACGCGACAGACGTTGTCCTGTCTTAACTATTAATATTAAATTAGTATAAACACAAGGGCAGCATGTGTCCAGTAGTGGATGTAATTATTTTTTCATAAGAACTTTCTGCTGTCATTAATAAGCACACAAATTCTTTATTTGTGAAATCGGTCCACCCGTTCCGGAGTTATGCGATATTCATATTAATAGTTAAGACAGGACAACGTCTGTCGAGTCCACTAGTATAGATACAACTATATCTATTAAAAAAATCTGTTGCACAGCTTTAAAGGTCTAAGCATACATAGAGACAGACAGTGAATGCTATCTGCTTTCCAGGACCTGTAGGAAGGAAAAAATGGTGTACGTCATTTCACGGGACCTTGTTTTCAGGAACATTTAATACCTTCTGAGAATAACACTGGAAAAAATTGTAACGTGATATTTTTACGAAACGGAATTTAAGAAAAAATACTACGCAGCTTCCAAGCTGGAATAATACAATGAAAAAATACCGCTTTTCTATTAGCTTTTTCTTTCCATTAGGCTAGGTTAGATTGTACATTGCTGAAATAATTTGTTATTTTATGGGTTTACCTTTTTATAAGTACGTAATAAAACGGTTTTTACTTGTATTCACAAACCAGATATAGTACAAAATAAAGTCGTCTCCCGCGGTCTACCCCCATGTATGCTTAGATCTTTAAAGCTGCGCAACGGATTTTGTTGTGGTTTCTTTTTATAGACATTATAATTTTAGAGGAAGGTGTATAGATTTATATCCGACAGAGAACCAAAGTCATCGACACAGCTCATAGTTTTAGCAAGCTGAAATGGCAGTGGGCCGGTCATATTAGCCGTAGAACCGATGACCGTTGAGGCAAACGAGTTCTCGAGTGGAGACCGCGTCTCGGCAAACGGAGTATAGAACGCCCTCACGCAAGTGGACTGATGATGTGCGCAAGATGGCTGGCAGAAGCTGGATGCGAGAAGCCGAAAACAGATCACAGTGGCGTGCAATTGGAGAGGCCTACGTCCAGCAGTGGACAAGTATGGGTTGATCATCATCATCATCATCATAGATATATTACATGCATAGTATAGTAGAGAAAACCTTTACGCAGTGTCAAAATTGTATTTGTGCAAAATCGGGATGGGCCGGTACTACATAAAATATATTATCTTCTAAATATGTACTCACAGGAAATTTCTTCTAGGAACTTTTACTGGTTTTATTAGGTTGTTACGTGTTATTAGTCAAGTGCATTTCATACTAATGAACACAAATTTTGCCTTCATCCCGTGTTCAATAGCTAAAGCACTTGTGTTATCGAAATCAGACAAGAAATTACTCATATATATATAATTTCTTTTCTGTATAATATAAAATAAAGTCGTGTTAGTTACACTATTTATAACTCAAGAACGGCTGAACCGATTTTATTGAAAATTGGTGGGACGCTTAGAACGAGGAGTCGGACCCGATCATTTGAAACGTGGCGCTGTATAGACGTTGTTATAATGTGTACGAGATACGGAAACTACTGGAATGAAATCACAAGGCGTCCACTGGTTTATTTATAAGGAACACACCCAGACACGTCGCACAAACACATCACCAACAAGCTGATCACAAAAGTACCTGTCAGCGTTGGTAATCGAACCCACGGCCCTATATAATTTATGCTGACCACTACACCAACGGGTCCAGTAAGTATCTTATACCTTTTTTCTCGGCGAATACACTATCGGACGTGACAAAAGTTTTCGGCATGAGACGAAATCTATTGCGACGTATTCAATGGGTATAAATTTCTGTCCACTTTTGTTTCCGGTCACGTGCCACTCGTTGTGGTAAAAGCATTGCGCTCGTATATAGCGTTCCTTTTCTTTTAGGGCGGAATTAAACATTCATCCGTCCTACGTAACGGCGAGCTTTCTCGACGCCATTTTAATAATTTTGCGTTAGGAAAGAAAGAGGAAATACTTTTGATCTTTGTGTGTAATTTGTGATTGTGAGGGAAAGATAATACGCAGACGTTTTTGTGCGGAACTAATTATCGCCTACAGTTTTTTGATGGAACTGTAACTTCCTAGGCTATTCGTAAGTAAGTGTGTGTATATATACACATCAAAAGTGTCTAGGGATCAAGAACATTTTTAGCTCTAAAAAAATCTAATTTATTTAAATCAAATCTAATCACTCTGGATTGGTCTCCTACCTAATTCCCCATGCCTGTATCAATGACTTATCACCACATTTCGAATAAATTATGAATGAATTCAGTTTTTGTAAAATATATTCTTGATTGCAATCTTCTAAAATGTACTTGATCCCTAGACACTTTTGATGTGTGCATTTAGTTTTTTTTTCTAAATAGCTGTTTGTTACAACCATTCACTATTTACCGTATTATTTATTAAATAATTGACTCTTCTATAATAATGCGAACATTTATTGGTTGAAGAATATCTACAAATCATGATCCTTATTCATATTTTATCCCAATATTCCCAAGACGACCGCGACGGCTTTCACACGAGAGCAACAACCCTAAGAACCCAAGTATCCAGATTCAACGATATTCTTCTCGATACACCTATATTTATTTGGAGCAAGTCTTCTACGGACAAATTTGTAAGTACAGTCATCGCATTGTGGAATGCCAATGTAGGTATGTTTCTTAGTAGTTGATAGACCAGCTTACAGTGGTTTGGATCTCGCGATGTTGTCCTGACAAACTACAATAATACACGTGCGGAGCGATCTTGGTCTTTCGGTTGGTTCTCGTTTCAAATGGGATTTATTATTTAGGGTCTTTTCGTAGCGGCAGTACAATAAATGATTTATGATAGGTAGCTGTAGACAACGAACATGCGTAAGTCGAAAATGTATGGAAGTAGGTAGACGCTTAAAACATTTCTATTGTGTTCTAGCAGTGTTTTGGACCACAACCCTTTCGGGGATGCTCCCCGTCCATCGGCGACATAACAATAACAGTTTTCTTTTATTATTTTGAATGTCCGCGAATGTGTTAATGAATGTATTGAACGGCGTCATAACACCTCGATGAACTAAAATATCCAGTTTCGAAATTTCAAACTTGTTAAAATGAAATAGAAAGATATAAACACAGACATATAAGTATACGTACTAGGCGTAAAGACTTTTGTAAAGGCGCTCAAATTTGATACTGAACTCTAAATGATTAACCAGGTGGCGATCACAATAGATCAGCGATGATTGCAGTGATACTGGGCACAACAGGGCTCTGCAGAGCCACACAACACAAAAAAAATACGTACTAGGAAGACAAAACATTCGTAGCTGAGTTGCCTTCTAGGTCACTTATTATTATACCCTGTAAATTAACTTAAGCAGCGCTGGTCAGAGGGGCATGGAGAGATATCTGCAAGGCCCCATGTAGCCCCGGGTATGCCTAAGTAACTTAAGTCAGGATATTAACTTCAATACGAGTACGTAGTATAAAATAAAGTCGCCTCCCGCTGTCTGTCCCTATGAATGCTTAGATCTTTAAAACTACGCAACGGATTTTCATGCGGATAATAGATAGAGTGATTGATGATGCACTTGCTAAAGCAAATACCCACGGTTCACCAAGCGTATTTAACCCAACGTGACAGGGGGTGAGCCCATCGCCGTTATAGGGTTCACACGCCTTGTGGTGTGTGGGTTTCATCACGATGTTGTCGTTCACCGTACGAGCGTTGCGTTGCGTACCTACATAGGCTCTGAAAAAGAGTCCCATTGGTACACGTCCAGCCGGACTTGAACCCGGGACCTCACAGTTACAAGTCAAGGATCCGACCAACTGGACCGCAGACGCTCTTATATGTATAATACATACATATAAACCCGCTTTGGGATTAAAAGACGTTATTATTTATTTTATTTTTTATTTATACATACAAATAATAGCAGGGAAACAAAGTTAATAATGTTAAAACTACTTTTGGCCACAGACATCATACATCACTCTCTTTCTCACTTATGAAGAAATACAACTATTTTTTTAATCTATCAACGAGTATAAACCCGGATATTCCGGATACGAAACAAGAAAAACCTCACCGAGTCACGTAGTAGCCTATCAGTGTTCTTTTTATTTACTTTATCAAGCAAGAATCAATACTTATAAACGACCAAGGTTTACTTTTCGGAAAGTATTCTAGTGTATACAAAAATGTTATTGAAAAAGAGTACCTACTTTGATATAAAGAATCAGTATGATATTGATATAATAAGCTCCCTAGTGATTCGTATACAAACTTTGGAAGCAAGATGTACTTAAGGTCGGTTTTAGCTTGATATTTGTGTCGCGAGGTTCAGGTATTCGGAATATGTAAACAAGAGATTATTGGGCGCTAGGCCGACACTTATCAAAATTAATTGTTCATATAAACTCCTTCTGTCGGACTCAAAATGAGTTAAGAGGCATGACGGGTCAAAAAGTTTTAATTTAACCCTTTTGGGGCGCGTCTCGCTTATCAAAGCGATAACAATAAAACTTCTACTGTTTTGCTTTGAGTGTATACGAATCTGTTAAGCTGTTCATACTATTTTAGCGATTATAAGTGCATATTGATTATTATAGAACATTTTTAATTTGAAACCTTTATTTCTTACCAATATACATAAACAACAGCGTTTCTCTGCTATTATATGCTTGTATTATATGTAAATCTTCCTCAAGAATCACACTATTTACTAACGAAAATCGTATCAAAATCCGTTGCGTAGTTTTAAAGATCTAAGCAAACATAGCGACAGACAGCAGTTTTATATTGGTATACTAGCTGACCCGGCAAACGTTGTTTTACCAATATACATTATGAATAGTGCTTCTCTGATATAATATGCATGTAGTATACATAATTTTATACACATTACTAGTGGACTCGACAGATGTTGCCCTGTCTTAACTATTAATATGAATATCTAGGGTGGCCTATGCCCAGCAGTGGATGTCATTTTTTTTTCATAAGAACCTTCACCTATCATTAATAAGCACAACAAAGGAAGATTTAGCGAAATCGGTCAACCCGTTCCGGAGTTATGGAATGACAACGAAAAGTGGCTTTGATTTTTATATATAAGACTAGCTGTCCCGGCAAACATTCGTTTTGCCTTTGTGGTCCGTGTATTGGAAGAAATAC
>SJJU01072177.1:0-22700 GCA_012932125.1 Conopomorpha cramerella
TAGTTAATGAGCTGCTGCTTATGATTATTTATCGTTGATATAGGATACAAATATAATGCATCAGCTCCTTTTCTTCGCGGCATGTTGTAGGAGCCGACTTAGGTTCTGAAGATTTAGATCTATTCATTCTATGAGCTAGCAACTTTTAACTGATGGCTCATATCGACATTTTCAGGTTCTTATTATGCTAAGTGTGACCGAATGGTCTTTGCAGTCCTGAGGTTCTGTCCTCCTTATAGTTTAAGTGGTCTCGACAGACGTTGCCCTGTCTTAACTAAACTATGAATGTAAAATTAGTATAACCTCCAGGGTGGTCTGTGCCCTGCAGTGGATGTCACAAAACATAAACTATCCTACCTCTTAAGTAGGACGATATTACATATAAATGCCAACTTTTGTGAATATCGGTAGCCTTGGTGAAGAGTTCATTGGGAACAAACGTCATGACACTTGATTTTTATATATTAAGATAATATATGTATACCAGCTCAACTTGGGGGTTGAAAGAGAAAACCGTCCAGAGGACGGGCAGCAGCGCTCCTGTGAGTTAAACTACAACCTCACTGCGATCGCCAACCCATCAAGAGTGGTTAATATCATTTCCCCCAATTGATCATGAAAATAATTGGGGAAGGCCCTCGTCCAGCAGTAGACGTCATGTGGCAAATTTAGCGCTTTTACGTGCACTAAGAAATTAAAAAGTGTCCGTAAATTCTAAGCGCAATATTTCTTGGTTCTTATCTTGTCGGTGCGACGTGACGCGCGATGCTTTTAAGCTCGGATATAAAGCTCTTTTGTTCGGAGAAATGTTCACCGGGAAAAGCTTAGCTCAGTAATTTAATGTACTGCTCATTATCATCACGGTTGTATGGAAGCTGTTTACAGTGAAATATGTGCTAGAAGTTATTACAGAGGATTTCTCATTGTTCTGGAAGTGCCTTCTTGCATTGAAATTTCATCAGCATAATTTCAGATATTCACGCAAACTTGAACACCGGCGGTTTGTTTGTTGCAGAATACTTAGGGCTTTACTAATAATGGCGGAATTGCTATTTGGAAGATACATAAAGCTCAACTTAACTTATCAGTTGTATGTCAAATACGGAATAAGATCTTGTAGACCTATAATAACCATTGTTTAAGTGATAACGCGTTTATTGGTAAGTTGTCTTAATTATGAAAATTAATAACAAACTAACTGATCCGGCAAACATTGTTTTCTCAATATACATTATTAATAGAGTTTCTCTGCTATTATATGTATGCATTATACACATAAACCTTTCTCAAGAATCACTCTATCTACGACAGAAAACCGCACTAAAATCCGTTGCGTAGTTTTAAAGATCTTAGCATACATATGAACAGACAGGAGGTGACTTTGTTTTCTACTCTGTATTGATAGATATAACCTGGCGGTGCTATCCGAAATGTATGCTGTTCGTGTAGGAAATCCGAGATATAATATACCTTTTATGTTATTCGGAAAAATGAACTGTATTATTGTAAAGTTTCAATGAAATTCTTTTAGCAGTTTATGCGGAAAAGAGTAACAAACATATAACCAAACAAAAAATAAGTTTGGGTGGACTTATACCACTAATAAGCTGCAACGTTGCGAGAAGTCTCAATATAACAATACTAGATGTCTTCATAAGAAATAGTCTATATAACCGGGGATAGCCAACGCTGAAAAAATAAATAATCGAAATCTGTCAAGCATTTTTTGAGTTTATTCGTTACAAACATAAATACAAAAATACAATTTTTACCTCATTACAAAATGAATATGTATACATTTTATTCATAATTGAACGTTTATAATGCAAACCTGATTGACAATCAGCAAATAAAATTCGCGACATTTCTGGGCATGTAATTACGAAGCTAAAATTCCAACAATGTCCAAACGCATTCAATCAATAGTAGTCCGCTAGTTGCTAAATCGTTTAGATGAGCCAATAAACTGCATTTCATTAACTGTTCAATCGGTGCGGCTTTATTTCCAAAACTTCCTGACCTTGGTAATCATAACTTTACCTATTACATAAGCACATTACCATGTATTTCCAAGGGCACGTTACACTGGTGATGTGTAGCTCTTTCATATAGCCGCATAATTAATTGGAATAATCCAGCTCACACACTACCCATACCCAAGCGAAACTCAACTCTATTCCAATGGGAACGTACACGTTAACCAGAGAGCAATGCAGCCATAAAGACGACCGCATCTGAAACTGCACAAACATCACGTTCCCGCTACTGTTGACTTTGCCACAATGATATGCCAATCACAACTGGAATGCTGACTTTATAAAACATCTGCCAATGAAAAACTATCTTTATTACTTCGATAATAGGGATCGTTGTGTAATGCATTTCGCGGACCTGTTGCTTCGATTTCCGAAGTCACGTAGCGCCTTCCACTAAGTTTATGGGTCGTCTATGAACGCTCGGGAAGTTTCGACGTTATCTGATCAGGTAGGATCGCCCTTTGTGTGGGCTTAGACGTTTCACTAAGTCGATACAAAATGGCGGTGAACGTGAGAACTTATTGTTACATATAAAAGAATTTGATGTTGGAGGTTGATAAGATAGCTCAACGCTTAACTTCTTTAAATGGAGATACTTTTAGATACTTGTTGTACAATAATCACTAAGCCTTTTTATCTCAGGAGGTTATGTTAACCCTTAATCAGACAATTTTAGGTTATTTTCTGATGGATTTTGGACTCCGTCACATAAACCCGGGTGATTTTTATCATAAAATCTAGCTTTTAAGAACCATGTCAAATTATTGTTTACTGTATATGTATGTGTCCTGTAGTGTTACATACCTTACGTGATTATTCTCTGATAACTTCTCTGAAAATTTTAGATAATTACAGTGATGATATTCAATAAGGATCAGAGTATGTGTTGGTCAAGTGGCAAAATACTAGCCTTTGTTTGATTAAGGGTTAACATTTGGATACAATTATTTTAACGCTACGAAACGTCTACGTCGTAGCACGTAGCCGGTCGGTCGTAGCATAATAAATATAATTGGATATCGGCCACCAACAAGTTGACTTACCACCTCTCAATTTGCTCGATTTCGACTATCGAAATCGACCTCGACTCAGATTAATTAATCTCACTCGAGATAGGCCTTTGAAAACGTGGCAAAAACGGGCATCGGTAGATTCCAATCCAATTATAGATCGAGCTTCAGCTAAAATGGGTTTTGTGGTAGAATATCGACGGATTGAGGCGGATTCACAGTAAGTAGCGTTCAAGATAAGACACCGCTTCGTATTTATATTTTTTTCGTAGAACTTTTAGCGTTGACTACTTTCAATTATAGATAGGGTATAAACCAGTGGATTTAACAACAGATAAATTAAGCGTTGGATTAACGAAGCGATATGAAATAAATACGCGCTGTGATTGGTTGTTATGTCAAGTTTTGTGCGATTTAAACTATAGTTTTATGATTTTTAGCGTCTGTGGCCCAGTTGGTCGGACACTTAACTTGTAATCAGATTACCAGTAATCAGAATACATCCAGATGTACCAATGGGACTCTTTTTAAGAGCTTATGTACGGAACGCAATACTCGTACGGTGAGGAACAATACCTGTGAACTCTACCCCCTGTCACGTTGGTTTAAATACGCTTTTTGAAGCGTAGGTACTTGCTTAGCAAGCGCGTCTGTCTACCCTAAAGTGTGTATCAATCCAAATATCATACGCAATTAAAACAAATACTACAATGTATTGTCATAAGTACCAAAACAAGTTTTTACTTTGAAAAAACAAAAAAATATATATATTGTGAGCCCTTTGCAAGCCCACATGAAAACAAAGCTTTACCTAAAAAGAGCGGAAACTACGTAGTAAAGTCACACTTTCCGGTATTTTACTCGGCGGCGAAAATATTTTCTGTCACGCCTTTGAAGCATATTGTCATATTAGGTTAGTGTTGTCGTAATGTAATGTGATGAGATGACATATCTTTACTTATACCGGGTTAGCCGGAAATACCCTTTTAAGTCCAAGTTTACTACACTCGTGAGCAAAAATTCCGGGACATTTATATGAAACTCATCATCATTATCACCAGCTACATAACGTTCACTGCTGGACGAGGGCTTCCGTCATTAGGGGTGAAATGCCAATAATCGCAGGCAGGCAGGTTGGCGATCACAGTTGCGATTGTTGTGGTTGAACTCAGAGAGAGCGTAAGTGCCCGTTCTCTGGAGAGCTCCCTTGGTCGCCTCTTATGACCCCCATGACAGGAAAAGTCGGATTAGGATTCTATTCACCATCACCACACCTAGCTCTCCTCGATTGCGAGTTATTAAGACGTGTGTTGTGTACACAAAATTATGCGTGACCCGGAATGTTTGCTCCCGAGTGTAGCTGTGTGTGACCCGCTGTTTATCCTGCTCTCGTGGGAATTCCGGAATAAAATACGGCCTATGTATTATACCGATGTATAGAAGATGGTATATATCTTCACAAATCCGTAAAGCTTTTTGCGTAAAATGGTAATAAAAATCCATCCATAGAAACTTTCGCGTTAATAACATTACAAAGTTATTTTATTAACCATGGATTTCCGTAAAACAACGACTAATTCAATGCAGTATTTTGTATAATTAAAAAATATTAAACAATCAAGAAAATGTTTGTGAGCTTACGAACTTTTACCCTCGGTTTTCCTTCCGAAAGTTTTCCTCGAGATAATTTCCTCTCATCTTTATGAACACTTTGGACTTTCTGTTTGACTTTGAATCGAAAGGGGATACCATACTCCAGGAATATATTCGAAAAGAGTATAAAACAAAGTTTTCCGTTATCTATCCCTATGTATTTGCTTAGATCTTCAAAATTATGTAGTAGTGATTCTTGAGGAAGGTTAATATGTATAACGCTAAACACTGTTTTAATAATGTATATTAATACATGTACATAAAATAAAATATAGTCGCCGCCCACTGTCTCTCCCTATGTAGATCTTTAAAACTACGCAACAGATTTTGGTGCGGTTTTCTTCAGTAGATAGGGTGTTTATTGAGAAAGGTTTATACGTACGTTACATGCAAATAATAGCAGAGAAACCCTGTTAATAATGTATATTGGCTAACAACGTTTTCCGGGCCATCTAGTTAATGTATATGTCATCATAATCTTCATCATCAGCCCATACTTGTCCACTGCTGGACCTCTCCAATTGCACGTCACTGTGATCTGTTTTCGGCTTCGCATCCAGCTTCTGCCAGCCATCTTGCGTATATCATCCGTCCACCTTGTCTGGGGGCGTCCTACACTCCGTTTGCCGAGACGCGGTCTCCACTCGAGAACTCGTTTTCCCCAACGGTCATCGGTTCTACGGCTAATATGGCCGGCCCACTGCCACTTCAGCTTGCTAAAACGATGAGCTATGGCGATGACTTTGGTTCTCTGTCGGATCACTTCATTGTATAAAGTTTATAGTCAAAACAATGTTTGTATGAAGTACCAAACATGAGTCCTCTGAGGGCAAAAAACAACAGTAGTCGAAACAAGCTAAGTTACACGATGTGTGACATAGCAGCCAATAAAGTATTTCTTCTGTGTCGTGTCTTTCTCGACACTTGCTAGGGCTGCAGGTGGTATAGGGTAATCTTTTAGACCCAGTATCCACCGTAAGCGTAGGTTACTGCAAAATGTTGAGAAATGAGTATCCCTACAACCTTCTTTTGTGAGACTGACTGTATTCAGTAAATTCAGCACCCTATATCAGATTCGTAATCAAATTTGTTAAATAAAATTAAACTTACAAATATCTGAATAACAATGCCCGCCAAATGTAGGTTGTTATCGAAAAAATAAGGAAGTAAACTTTTTATCGCGTTGTTGCATGCAGCGGAAACTGCAGTGTTGTACAGAGGATTAACTCAGAAGCCGCTTTTTAAAAAAAACAAACGATTCGTGGAATTAAAAAAATAGAGAGTGCGTTGCATGCACACATGCAGTGTGACAAGGATTTTTTGGCGTGTGACTAAAATATTTGGTAACCAATTTAAGCCAATCGAGTCTTGTTACCATGGACAATGCTTCAAAATATCACAATACAACACAAACCACAAATAACACAAACCTAGAACCCAAGCCCTGAGGTAAGTGACATTATCTGGAGACGTGCGTCTCTACTTGCGCCTGCCACTTTCTAACGCACGTGTTTTCATGATTCCATACAAATTATCCTTTGCCTCCGTCCTCCTTCCGTAATAATGTTGTGATGCCACACAATAAAGAAACCACTTAAAAGAAACCAAGGAAAGGAGATGGAGAGGAGTGGAGAAGCAAGAAATCACATTTAATATTCAGAATTTATACGCCAAAAAACCTTGTCGGACATAGACTATGGTTTGTTCCGTGTAATATTCATGCAGTCTGCACTCATCGAGATCAGCCGGAATTTCAGTATATATAGAATGATAAATACATTTTTATATCGATAAGAAAACTCGTTGATACATTAATGATGATAGATAGCCGTTTAGCGGAAATTGTTTCGAATGATAACCCATTCTGTGGTGTAGAAAAGCTGATCCATCATAGACGAAAAAGGTTTCCTCAGTAAACTTTTGGGGGATCTGCTTGCGCATGGTTTAAGAATGGAATATTAACAGAAATAGTAATATAGCTAAATTGAGCAATCACGCCATACCATCCACTTCTCGAAGCGATTAAGGGCTTTTTCGACCCCTCCGTAACTGAATACAGCTAGAAGTTTATCTGGATCTTTACTAACAGAAAGAACTTACCATAACATGCTGCATTCAATAAATAATATTATATTTAGTAACGAAAAACGTAATTTTGTAACCACTGACTCACTTGCGTACCGAACCTCAAAAAGATCTAGCACATCCACTGGGTCTTTTTTTACGTGGGTGAATCCTCATGGACACTCCGCCGCCATGGGGTCAGCCACCGGGGTAGTGTCAGACTCTTACCGACTAAACCCCCACGATGTCCTCCGTGTCGCTTACTGCCGCCCAGTAAGGAAGGTCCTGGAAGTACCCGAAAGAATTGCGTCAGGACATCTATCTGGATATGGAGACCCGAAAAGAGAAAAAAAACGAACCGACGTTCAAAACTGGCAACCTCAGAGCATTTTGAGGAAAGATTGCAAATGCCGTTCTGTCGCTTAGGTTTAATATATAGGAAACTGAGAAACCAACAGCGCTGGTAACTGAGTATTCCAAAACAACGTGATTGGTAAATAAATTGTCAAGTCACTCGACATTGTTACTTACTGTCCAATCACGTAACTTTTAACACTTGGCGCTAGCGCTATTGGTTCCTCAGATTGTAAAGAGTAGAAAACATTGAGTTATAAGGTGATGGATGATCAGTTACTAGCTCATCGTCCATACCTTTAATAACAAGGGATGTCGTTTGAGTATCATTTTACGCCGTTTTCTTTTAAATTTAGACTAACTGACCAATATATTACAATATATTACAGTGTGTTATACATATAAACCTTCCAAAGGAAAACACTCTATATATTTAAAAAGAACTGCACCAAAATCCGTCCCGTAGTCTTGCAGATCTAAGCATACATCTTTCGTATAACAGATAGCGGGAGGCATCTTTGTGGAATGTATGTGCGGATATCTATGGCGCAAATTAGTCTCCGTTCCTACTTCAATACTTGCGACTTTTAATATAAATCTAACTAAATATTTACCCGTAACTCGTACAAAGAAACTTGTGAATAACAAAGAATAGTAAATACTGAGACAGTTTTAACTGATCCCGGTTCCTCAACACAAGTATCATCCCTAGTTTAGCTGAAAAAAAAATGAAATGATACAACTTGTGTCTTATTGTCCTAAATTTTGCAGTTTTCTCGAGCGATAACGCTTTCAGAAAGCCATTTTGTCTGTCGGTACTTTTAACTGGACCTTTATGCTCGAGTATTTATTTTAGGCACACAGCTTAAATTATGATAGTTAGGTGCGGCTAAGCAAAACTAACGTGAAAGTTTATAAGGAATGTTTTCTTTGAAACGAAAGGCGGCGGTGCACAGTTTGTAAAATTCTTTCCACGTTCATTGTTTATACCTTCCCTCCTTAATTAGAAATAGCTTGGTTTTCTTTTTTTTAACAAAAGTTTTCTCATTTCATATTTATTTGAGGCAGCAAGTAGGTAGGTAAGTCGTAAATAATAAATTGCGCTACGATTGTTATAAAGGGGGCTGCGGTGGTTGTATTTGAAAGGGTGTAATGCCAATTCTGTGTTCGAGGAAGGAGTTTTCATTGCGTAATTGTAAATGGCATGCCCAACTTGAATTATCGCTGAAGCTTATACAAAAGATTTGCGTCGAGCGTTTACAAATTTCATTTTTGAAACTCCGGCACTTTTTCCATCAAGAAGAGTTTTGATAAAAGCGTTGATCAAACTACACTATCCTCATCTCATATTACGTTTTTATTTGTTGGGGCTTTACAAGGCCTGATAGAGCCCAGTATCAATACGACCGTAACTGTGAACGCTACATTTCATTTACATTTATAGTTCAATATCAATCTTGAGCGTTGTTACGAATGACAGCAGTTTTTTGATACTAAGATGAATCGAAGTGCTTTCCCAGGTGTGTGGATCATTTATGCATTAGGGGCCTCATTAGGGGTCTGGAGGGCTTTCATCTTTGTGATAGACAGAAGCTGCACATATTTGCTTTCCGGATGCCTATCCTGCATTAATGCTTGTCCAAGCAATAATGGCTCGTTAGGATTCTCATCAGGATGCGTTGATTCATCATCATCTGATGATGATGACAAATATTGGCTGATGGCCATATTTGTCCACTGCTGGACATAGGCTCTCCAATTGCACGGATGCGTAGATTGTGTCTTCTTAACTACATAATCTCGTAGCGTTGCTGTTGTAGGTTTGGATGAAAGCTTTAGTGTCGCATGATGGTTTCCACTGCGAAATCGATTACCCTCTTCATTCTTCACGTAAATGTCTGTTGGAGAGGCTTTAGGGTATACCATAAAATTACTGGGGTGCACAATGGACTATGTCAGCTACCATATCTGCCAGCTCGTGGGCAACGAGGTGATAATTGCCGTCGATTCCGGTATGACAAGGAACCCATCTGATTACTACAGTGTTGGCATCTCCAGAATCAAGTTTGATCGGTTTTTCTATGTCTAACTATTGCGAGGTATGTGACTAACGGTCTCGCAATAGCCTGGTACTTCCAGATGGGTATTTTTCGATTCGGTCCCCATCGTTTCGCCAGATTGGCGGATTTCTCACTAAAAAGCTATAATGGGTTTTGGGAGGGTGTTATTTAGGTATGTGTGTATCATTTTTGATAAAGTATTACTCCTAGATATTTATCTTCTGAGGGGTATTTACAATTTCTTCCCGTCGGATGACATAGGTATTATTAGAGTTAAAAAAAAGACATCCTCATTGGTCTGATACAAGGTGTAAAGTACTGAAAAGACGTCTGAAATCGCTACTAGTTACTTATTTATATACATATACCTCGAACAGCGAAGAAGAACAAAGAACAAAAGGCCTTGACAGTAATGTACCTTTGAAAAACTATTCCCCGATCTAACAAGATAAAGAAAATGTCTTATTAACTTCATCCCATTTCCGAAGTGTACGATCGATGCCGTCCGGACATTCAGCAACTGACTTGTGAACGCTGAACTCCTGGTACGGACAAGTGACCGGGCTGGAGCGGGTAGATAGAGAAAACACGTTTTTATTTATGCAACGAAGCGGAATAGAGGTAAGCTCTGCCATGTAAATCTACCTACAATACAGTTCGACTTTTGGCGCGTGACTGAATACGTCTTATCATATATTTTTTCCCCGACGCAAAAACGTCGCGGTCTAAGTAATAAGTTTGACGTGTCTGTGTGTGTGTGCATGTGTCTGTCTGAGGCAACGTAGCTCCCAAACGCATGATCCGATTTTAATGCGGTTTTTTTTTTGTTTGAAAGCTGATTGATCTATATCTGTTCACCCACTCAAAAGTTATGGGGGTTGAAAGTGGGGATGAAAAATTTAAATTGAATAAATATGTCCAAGTGGGATATGAAAAGAAAGAGCAAGAAACGTATATTTAAAAATTTGATATTTTGTTCAATAGTTATGGGGGGTGAAACTTTCACAAAGGGGCAAAGAAGTCTACTTTATAAAAATTTTGCATATGTAAAGTTAGAAGTCCGGATTAAATAGATTCAAAAGAAATATATTCCCGAGGGTAACTTAGATTTTTCCGTAGGAATGATAAGTTTTCTTATAGTTGTCCTTTATACCGCAATATAACCGAAGTCCACGCGGGCGAAGTCGCGGGCTGAAAACTAGTATTTATATATTTAAAACACAACGTCCTGACTGATTCATTCATCACTGACTAAATAACGCTTAGTCTATTTTTTTTTAATCACTATGAACAACTGTCCAAACTCTTGACACAAGAGAGCTAAAATTATGAACAGGGAATACCCCTGGGGAACCCCTGGAGGCAGAACAGAGAGATGAGTTTGTGCTGAGTGTTATTTAGTCAGCGATTTTTATGTTTTTGTTTTATCATGTTTACCTACGTAAGATAAGAAAGGATTTTTCCCATATTCATTCCCTAACGGGATAAAACGGAGGGTGGAAGTTTACACTTATACACTTATATGTGTACATATAATAACGCTGTTTATAATTACTGCTTTTTCAATGGTTTACCTGAGGATATTAGAAAAGAATCAAATAAAGGCATTGATAAGAATAAACTTAAGACATTTCTTCTCTCCAGCATATAAATAGCAATAGTTTGTTATTTAAATTCATAAAGTGTTGTAACCTTAGTTATAGACTCAAAATCCTGCAGACAAACTGTATAAACAGTTTCGCAGGACTTAGAATACATTTGATCTGTTTTGTAAGATATTAATAATGAAATAAATTAAAAAAATGAATTTTGGCAAAACAACATATCCGCAACCGGGTCTGCTAGTATAGGAATAAAAAATATCGTCTTTTGTTCTAGGACTTCTTGAAGATTCTAAGTGTAGTTTTTCTTCCAGTATGCGATATTGCAGGCGACCAACGGGATATTAGTGGTACTAAATGAATTGTTGGACGATAAGCAAGAATTACATTCGGGATAATTTATCTGTCTTAGTCCCATTAGTCTGGCTTTACGGGATTAAGGACGTTAGTTATACAGTTAGCTAACAAGTGAAGCATCGCGTACGAATGGCAGCCTGTGGGAGGTCGACGCAGGCCTGGACGCACCGTGCACACGTGGCGGCGCACCGTCGACGGCGAGCTGAGAGCGCGAGCGGCTGAGCTGGTCTGATGTAATAGTCGTTTAGCCTAGGCCCACGCCTATCATTACACCGACACCATAACTTAAACAAAAATAAATTATAATAATATTTTTGGCACAAGGTAGAAACGCACTTTGTAGAAATCTTATTCTATATAATAATAAAATAACAACAGAACACAGAACAAAGAGTAATACATTACATAGGATAGTACATTATGTATTTTTGAACTGTCTTACAAAAAGGAAAAGGATAGTTTTATACATTTATACTCCGAAAGTGGTCCCCTAATAATATTAACATTATAAACTCTTGAAAAAAAAATATCAGGGGTGGTGACGCATGTAAAAACGGGAAGATTTCCAATAAAAGAAACAAACAAACATAGAAAATACTTTTTATGAAGTCGGTTAATAAACAAACAACGAGCATATATTATAATAGGATTGTATTGCATTAGTAAACGAGAATTACATGGTAATCTATTACCCTTGGGGGAAATACTTCAGAAGCAATATATGGACTAGCCGGTATCCACACAGTACCAATAAACCCCTCGAATGTATCCAGGGAATCTCAATATAGTCCACGCTTCTCAAGTTGCTCCAGTGAGGATAGTGGAATGTAATATCGTGGTTTAAACTGAAGTCGACTTGCGAAAGCGAAACAAAGACAATAAATTCTATTGTTTTATTGGTTGATATAAATCAAAATACTGAACATTCTGAGTTTTTCTTATTGTTTTTCTTAAAATACTGAGTTGCAGTGGCGTGCACACCATACAGGAAAAAAGACACTGCCTACCTTAGTATTTTGGCTGCCCGACCTAATAATAGAGTTATTGCTAGATCTTTTTTTGTTGTTGAGTTGCTTTTGTTGCTTTGTGGCTGAGTAGATAAGTAGGTACCTATATTTCTTAAAGACAAGTTACCTATACATCAAGGTGTCAATCTGTGGGGATTACTGCCCATCTTGTTGTAAAAGCCTGTGTACCAGTGGCGTGCGCACCATACAGGCAAAAAGGCACTGCCTACCTAGAAATGTTCACGTCGTGGCGGCAGCGGCGGCGGCGAAAGTAAAAATTGTGTAACACCAAAACTCAAAACACATCATTTGTATGACGGACTTTACCCACCGGAGCTCATAATACGGTGGTCAACAAGTATCAGGTTCGACAAGGACACACCCCCTACAAAAATATCACAATAAAAAATAATCTCCGTTGTGTTGTACTACTAAGACCCCACGGGTCTAATTATACTGGCTTTAAAGTACAAGGCAGTGAGTTGGTAGCCTAGAAGTAACTACGACCCAACAAGTTAAACATATAAAAGAACCTCTCTTGTATGGTGTTTGAAAGCAATCGCGGGTCAAACAATGATCGTTGCGTTACAGTAGGCACGGCCGTTCAGTGCCTGTCGACGTCGGTCGCCGTAGTACCAAGAAGCAAGAAACTGAAATAGTGCGAGCGGTGCAGATATATTTTACTTCCATAGCGCGGAAACCACGCGGAAACGAGATAGAATGCACCAATTCCAGCCGCAGGAGTTGCAAAATTAACCAATCACAGCCGAGCCGCCTGACGCTATGCGGGCTCGATGGCTTGCCATGCGCGCGCATAGGGACCTAATATTTTTGGGACTAAATTACAGACTTTGAAATATGTAGATAAGACATAAAATAAAATATGTGCAATTTAGGCAGGGGTAATATTTTTTAGGATCAGGAAAATATTTACCTACTCAATTTCTACAGAAATTAACTGTATTGAATAAATATATTTGTTAATTGCCTTGTTTAGTTTAAAACAAACATTAGTTAATAGTTTTTTTGTAATATTTTTTTTTCGTATATCTACCTAGAAATGTGCGAGCGTGAACAAAATGGTTCTTCCTTCACGATAGAGGATCCCTGCTAAAGTCGTAAGAAGAACGTAGTTTCAATGTCTCACTAAGTTACATTTTTTATAGTAGGTACGTGTCTAACCATTTCAATAGACAATAATTTGGAGACAACGTATTGGTGGCTGCCAAAATAGTTGCACATATTTCCAATAGATGGCGGTGGTTATACTTCTAAATGGCGCTATCGTTTGGTCAATAGATGGGTATATAATTGATAAGATTTCGGTAATTGACATGGACATGGTCAGGTATGCGCAGTGCCTACTCTGTCCTGAAATGCTGTGCACGCCACTGCTGTGTACGCCACTGCTGAGTTTCATAACCTAATAACCCCATCGCGTTTTTACAATAGGACAACCAGGAGAACGGCAAAACGTCATCCATACTAGGTGGATTTACCATTAACGCGAACCAAACGTAGACGGTTCATAGGGCGAACCGCCAGGATGTGGAATGACTTGTTGGAGTCTGTGTTTACTGCGCAGTACAGTCTGAAGGTCTTCAAGTCGCGGGTGAATAGGTACCTAATGAACAAGTGTGCTCCATCGTAGACCACATCTCTGCTTAACACCAGACAGGATGGTGATCAAACGCTTGTTCATAGCAACAAAAAAAACATTCTTAAGCTTTTCTGTGTCGTAAAGAAAACGGATAGTAATCAATGTGGGCTTAAATATCTAGGCTTCCTACAGATCTTGCTATGTTTACTCATCATTATGATCTGCCACATGACGTGAACTGCTGCTTAGGGGGAAATGCTAAAAATCGCCACGCTTGGCAGGCGGGTTGACGATCGCAGTGGTGTTGTGGTTTGACTCACAGAGATCGTTGGCGCAGCAACATCCTCTGGAGAGTTCTCTCGGTCGCATTTTACTACCCGCAAGTCAGGAAATGTTGGGCTGGGGTGGTGACGCATGCATTCTGTTAGACGTCACCACACCTTTGTTTATCAACTTATGTGTTTAATTTTATGCATGCTTCGGTGGTTTGGGCATATGGAGAGAATGGGTGAAAGTCGATTGACGAAAGAGATTTATATGGGTGATGTAATAGGCCGGGTGAGTAGAGGTCGCCCCAGAAGGACATATATTGACCAGATTGGTGATGACCTGGTCGAAGGTGGCGTGAAAAGTACTCGAAACCAGAGGTCATGTATGAAAAGATGTTTGAATGTAGATGAAGCGAAAGGGGTATGTCAGGACCGTGACAAATGGAGATATGTAGGCTCTGCCTACCCCTCTGGGAGACAGGCGTGAAGTGTATGTATGTGTTTTATTTTGAGAATCTATTGGTAATCTCAATACTGTCTCTGTCAACATAGTAACTCTTTTTGAAAATTAATACAAATGTACACTGTTTTCTGTGAATAATTGTTCTACCAATCTCGTTCTTCATTCAACTCTACATAGAATGGCTGTATCATGCAAAATATAGGTGACCTGGATATTTATTTCTTAAGAGTCTAAATACTGTAAAATTTTGGAATATCTCGATGAAATGCTAAAACGATAAATTGTACTAACAATTAAAAAAAAATACACTTCATGCCTTTTAAACCCAAAGCGTGACAGAGGGTGAGCCCATCGCTGTTATAGAATTCACACACCTTGTGGTGTGGGTTTCGTCACGATGTTGTCTTCAGCCTTGCATTGCGTACGTAGAATCTGAAAAAGAGTCTCATCGGCACACGTCCAGAAGCCTAAGTCGAACTTGCGACATCCCGATTGCAAATCGAAGTTTAGAACGACTGGACCACAGACGCAGCAGTTTAAAATTTCAGTTTCTAAGTGAGACAAAAGAAAAAAGAGATGTTGCGACGAGATCGTCCACCAGGTTGACGCCTAGTGGACAGCTGCTCGAAATGGTAGTAAGTGGGAAAAAAATAAGAGAGACTTTTGCCCTGCAGTGGAATTCAGTGGGCGAATAATAATAATATTCTAAATTGATAACCCGCAATATCAACCTACGCCTGTGAGTTAGAGGCTTGACCTTTCACACGTGTTCCGAAACCGTTTTAGATGGAATGCAAATACTATGTGTAGCCCTACACCAGCCCAGGGATATGATAGTTCGTTCAGGCGTGATTGGCACTTAAATATTGTACCTAACCGTTAAGCTTAGCCAATGAAACGGCCGATTATGTTTGAAAACTTGAACACTTCAGGCGCTTTTGTAATCGCTTTCGAAAACTTCCCAATGAGTTTTCAGGCAAGATTACGGTCCATTGGTTCACTTGTCTGAGATCTGCTATTATCCTTCGCGAATTGAATTACGCGACTTTGTGAAAGGGAATTTGTGATGGGAGAAAAACGTAGAGTTACGCAGGTAGCTTCATGCTGAGGAGTAATTTCGATGTCTGTTCTCTATATATGGTTCAGCGCCGTATTTATAAAAAGTCAAAACATTGATATAACTAGTTGACGCATATCTTATTACTTTGACTAAATAAAAACAAAATACATTTCACGCCTTTAATCCCAAAGCGGGGTAGGCAGAGGCACTTGCTAAAGCAAATGCCCACGGTTCACCAAGCGTATTTAACCCAACGTGACAGGGGGTGAGCCCATCGCCGTTATAGGGTTCACACACCTTGTGGTGTGCGGGTTTCATCACGATGTTATCCTTAACCGTACGAGCGTTGCGTTGCGTACATAGGCTCTGAAGAGTCCCATTGGTACACGTCCAGTAGCCGGACTCGAACTCGGTACCTCCCGGTTACAAGTCAATAATCCGACCAACTGGACTGCAGAAGCTCTTAGACTAGTTTGTCCGTAATTAGTGTATCTAAATTTGACCAGTTTCTGAGACCTTTACTAGCAGTGAACTAGCGCTTTTGATTTTACGAATACCACGGTAGGTAAGTCTTCTAAACCCTTCGTGCTTTCTACAATAGAATCCCAAAATACAAGATAATCAACATACCAGAAAAAAATAGGTTTGGTATCTTTGTACCAATTGCTGATGACTCCTATAAACTTATGACTATTAACTTTTAACTATGTTTTGTATTTACCTGTACAGATTCTGGTATTGTGGGAATCTGGTATGCTTTTTATCTGGTATAGAAGGAACGAAGGATTAAAACTGCGCAACAGATTTTTATGCGTGTTATGTTGTAAACACCGTAAATTGAAAGAAATGCAGTTGGTAGGGGCATGAAGAATTCATGTTGGCCGTTTGTCAGACTAATCCGACATACACACACAAAAAGTCATAAAAATCAGTCCAGCCGTTTCTGTGGACTTTGATAACAAACACCGCGACATGAGAATTTTCTGTCAAACTTGAATGAAGAAAATTCGCTCTCTATTTTGTTGGTGTTAAGTTCTTAATATATGTATACAGCCCAATATTAAACTCCAGCGGTTCCTTTGATCTTTTGCACATACTTTTTAGAGCCAGCACGAAAGTTGTAATTCGCAAAGCAAATATTTAAGAGCTGCGTCCTCAGGAGTTTCCAAGTGCTTAATTAAGTTAGAGGAAGTTCTAACTTAAACATGTTTTCCTCGCACTCGCTTGCAATTCCACATTGGCGGACGTCTGAGTAACTTGTCCTATTAAGTTTTATAACATCTTATTTTAATTTAATAGTTAGTACTTCTATTTCCCCTGTGTAACGCTCGTACGGTGAAGGAAACAATCATGATGGAACCGGTATATCTACGCTAAGATGTGACCTTATAGCGGTGATGGGCTGACACCCTATCAGGTTGGGTTAAATGCGCTTGGTGGATGGTAGGCATTTGATTGGCAATTGCCTATGTCTGCGCTTTGGGTAACTGTACTTGTTTTTTCTTTTTATAATTATTCCGTGATCCTTAACGGTCATTATTAACTGAAAATCTACAAGCTATAGTTCGTGCGCTGTAAGAAGGCTAATTTGATGGATTTATTGAGCTGACTGATATTGATGTTTGTTTACTTTAGTTCACAAATAATCGACCTTTTTCTCCTTCGATTTTTTGTTTCATGGATGTTAATTAAATAAGTATACCTACTTACCTATTAATTCTCATATATTTATAAAAGTAACTACTAACTAAGAAACAATATATCTACCCATTTACTTACCGATCAGTAACGGACACAAAAATGTCAAACGATTAACTTCGATACAACATGAAAAGCACGTCACTATTAATGACAAAGAACATGTGAGAAATGGAACGTCTAAATCTTGAACGCCGCGTAATGTTTGTCCATTACTTCTGTTGTATTTTTTTTTGTATATATCGGTGGTGTTAGAGGTGGGAGACCAAAGAAGGTATGGATGGCCTCTGTGAAAAACGATATGTGCGTGAAAGGTATAACTGCAGAGATGACGAATGATAGAGATGAATGGCGAAAAGAAACGTGTTGCGCCGACATCACCTAGTGTGGGATAAGGGCAGGAAAATTATGATGATGATATATCGGTGGTTATCAATGTGTCAAAAGGGCTTCTTATAGCGCGCCTTATATGGTTTTCAGTATAATTTAGCTGATTGTAACTGTCTGATTCTTTTTCCATACGTTTCAGTGCTTTGGGCAGCACGTTAAGCCGTCGGCCTCAGCTGCTGGTTCGAAAATAGTTAAGCTCAGTTAGATACCTTCGCGCGGCATAAAACTTCTATCAATTGATTTGACCATTTGATTGATTCCAGCTTTTAGGTTTCCCAGTTCAGGAACAATCGTTATCATATTTTTTTGAGGATCACAAGACATACCTGGTCTAAAATGTATAATATTATAGTGCATTTCCTTTGTATAGGGATCGATCACCTCATTCTCTACGTAAACAACAACTTTAAGAAAACCCGCATACCACAAAGTATGTGAACTTAACAATTTCATTGCTATATATTATTCACTCCTTTGGGTTCATCACTTTGGGTTAATATTTGCTTAGCTTTTGCCACTCATTAAATAGCATGAAGCGTATTTTTTCCAAATTCAATATTGTAAAAATATTAAAAGATCAAAATTGAATGCTATTGTTTATGTTTCAATAGCAGTCCTCAATTACTGTAACAATAGTTTTCAAATTCCGTTTCCCGCCGTTCCGTCCGCCATGATGGATGCAAATCAGATTTGCGCGGCGAAATATGGTTGACGAGACCTGCATGCTCACAATGAATGCGTGTGTTGGAATAAACGTGCACATTTCACCAAATGGTTGCGTTACATACTTCGCTGACAAAGAGCTCGGGAGGTAGGAATGTGTTTTGTGCTACCTACTACTAGGTAGTACTGTTAATCTGTTAATCCAGCCTCAAATTGCCTAAATGTGTTCCATAGTAGGTACCGTTTTTGTCGCAAATTATCAAAAGTTGTTAAAAAGCATTAATGACCTTAATTCAGAACCCATATGGTGTTCCATATGGAAAATAATACCATACGCACCATTAACAAAAATTGTTTTTAAAAGAAATCTAATCACCAACACGACCAGTTTTGACCAATCTCAACACGGATCATGCACGTGAGTTGTATGATTGTATTCCTTATGTATAATTATGTTTTCTTTATAGAAAAACAACAAAACAGCGAATCCAAAACGAATGAATTTGGAATAAAGTTGTTGCATCTCTTTCGTTCGTTTCGTTTCGTCGTCAAAGATAATTGATCTTTGACAGGTTGTTTTTTTTAGAAAACTCCTCATTCCACTAAGATAACGTAAATATTTGAAACTGAAATTAAGACGATTACGAGTTTGTGCTAAATAAACAATATTTTTTTAATGAAACGCACACAGACATTATAGCTCAATATTGTTCACCGGGTATATAGTCCACTCGTGAGCACGATGCATGCAACTGCGTCGAAACGTCGAGTAAAATAACAAAGGTAAGCTCGAGCTTATCTTTGATTATGTTCGCACCTATATACCCGGTGAACAATATTGAGTTATAAATAAAAAATGTTCTTCAGAATGGACTTTGGCGGAGATTATAACTTAGATTACGACATATTTTTCGTCGTCAAAATAATACTAGAACAACGGCACCGCTATTGCAAACACAGGTACAAAATACACGAAAAATGTTGCAAAAAAAAGGTAAAAAGGTTGGAAACAAAATTCGATATGCCTATTCTCGAATTGGGTCGTCGGAAGGTCCCGTGTAAGTGAATACTGCTGGATAAGCCCTGGCAGACCTCGTTCACCCTCGTCAAGCTACCGGCGACGTCTCTACACTAATGACCTCTTTAACCGGCGAATGCTCTCGAACCTATGCCTTATTAGAGTTCTACAAATCTGCCATTAATGAGAATTTTGGTAGGTGACATCGATTTAGAGAAAAGTGATAAAGAACATTTAAAAAATAAAGAAATTTGTGTAGATGATTATTTCTTAAACAACATTTTGGTACCAGAGTAACTTGTTAGAGTTGTATAAACGTGCTCTTAATAATAATTTGGTAAGTGACATTGATTTAGAGAAAAATGATGAATGAATTCTTCAGAAACAGGTCCAGATTATCGATGATTATTTATAACTTAATTTTGCTGTTATTTATTCTGATACATTCGGTCAACTAAGAAAGTGGTTTACCACTCTAAGATTTGAAGTATAAGTTGAATAGTTTTCTCTAAACATTACTAAAACTCTGCCTTGATGATACACAAAACATGTTTTAAACATTCATAAACCAATTATTGCCGTGTGTACAAATCACGCATTTTTTATGCTCAGTGAACAAGCGTTTGTGCACCATTCTACCTGATGTCAAGCAGAAATGTGGTCTACGATGGAGCACATTTGTTCATTCACACAATTCACTCAGCGTCCGTACGGATTCTTGTGTATTCTTTTGCTGGATGCATTCTCATAAACATAGCAGTTTTGGTGTAGTGGTCAGCATGTCTGCCTCTATTCCGTAAGGTCGTGGTTTCGATTCTCACTGCAGACAGGTACTTAGATTTAATAGTTAATTAGATTATATTAATGGTAATGAGCTTTTAAGTAGTTGTTGGATATGTCTGGGTATTTTATGTTTGTATTTAAAAGAAAAAAACTGTACTTAGCTAAATATATTTCGCTGTCTGAATTCCATAACACAGGTGCTTTAGCTACTTAACATGGGATGAAGGCAATGTGTGTGTTGTTGTACAATATTTATTTAATTGAACATTATTGTTGTATAGTTATAAAATAACTAAAACTCGTTAACAATGATGAACATCAGACTTAAAATGGATTACTAATGACTAGGGATGCCACGAATATTCTGCTACCATTCGGTATTCGGCCTATTCGGCCACTTTGTACTGTGACCGAATACCAACGGTATTCGGCCGAATAATAGGTGATATTCGGCCGAATACCGAATACCAAATTATTGAAAAAACATGCTGATGATCATATTAATCAAGATTTGTATAATTTATTATCAAATTACAATACTTTAATAAGTATAATTCATCAGCGGTAAGTTGTGATGGATTAAAACAAGTTTTTCAGCATTTGACGGTAACAACCGGACGGTAACGATTATGCTTGTCGTCGTAAATGATACCAGCTTCAGAAAACAACCTCTCAATATACACGCTACTCCCGGGAGAAGAAAGATCAACTTAAGCAAATTTCGAGAGCAACTGAAACAGTTAAATAGCCTCACACCGCCCGCTCACATTGGAGACAGGTCCTCAACCGTCGTATTTTTTTTTACTCACTCGACTAGCATGTACTTCGTGCCGAATATTCGACAACAACCATGCCGAAGTTTCGGTATTCGGCCAAATCAATATTCGTGGCAACTCTACTAATGACCCAAAATTTTACTATAAGAAAAGTGGAAAATAATCTCCCATCGACTCAAGTCTGTATATATGACAGGCGTAAATTTACCGCAGACGCGTCAGAAAGCCACACAGCCGTGTCGTCCCAGCGACCATTTTCCGCGTATGGAGATTAATGGTTTTTGAGATATTCAACCTCAAAATTGCGCGTGCGGAAGCTGAAAACGGAACGGATCGAACCTGAAGTCGCGAGCATAGTTCAGTTTTCAATAATACGACTCAGCAAAGTGTATAAATTACAGTTGTAAATCTTGAACTTAGATACCGCGTTGCTTGTACCGAGAAACTTAATACATTACGTCCGGCTGCCGCGACTTCACAACAATTTGGAAAATCGATTGTTCCGATTCACAAATACATCCCACTAATACCCTACTAATATTATTATTATAATCGTGAAAGTTTAGATATTTGTACGTATGTACGTTTGGTTATTTGTTACTCCTTCACGCAAATGCCTCTGAACGGATTTCAATGTAACTCTTTAATAATACAGCTTATACACAGGAATCACTTATAGGCTTTATTTTATCCCGATTTTCCCCGAGGAACGGGATAAATCGGAGATATTCGGCCCAGCAGCGCCATATACGTCCGTTCCAAATTTCAAGTGTGGTGATAAGTCATTGATACAGGAATGGGGAATTAGGTTCCTACATATTTATTGGTCTACTGACTAATCCATAAGATTAGATTTGATTTAAATAAATTACATTTTTTAGAGCTAAACATGCTCTTGATCCCTAGACACTTGATGTGTGTATATTTAGATTTGAACATTTGTAAATTCACCATCAGAACACTGTTTTACAAATGAACGTTCAATATTTGTAAAGGCTACCAGTACACACTATTGTGTGCCAATCACAGGGTGCTGTAAGTACGAGCAGGTATACTACAAGGAGAAGAAAAGCGTCACAAAGCGCCCTGTCGGAAACGCTTATGAATAATTCAGGGCGGGCGGACTGGTCGCCACAAAGCAGTATTGGGTGTTCGAGCAAGATGTTTTGCTTAAGGGCTTGTGTTGACTGGCAAATGAAGTTTATAGGTGCACCTTTTATGTAAACTTGTCTCTAATAACATAAGTTATACAATATCCATAGCCTACTCAGTATTATGTACATTTGTGTGCAAAAATTCCGGGTTATTACACATAATTTGTAATGTAATGTTGTAAGGAACATTATTTCCTCAAACATATGGGCCAATGTTAACTGGAAGAGAATGCTTTGTAGCATTAAGTTCGCCTTTGTACAATTTTAGTGGAATAAAGTATTAAAATAAATTAAATAATTTGGTGTGTACACTTGCATTTGTATATCTCGCAATCGTGGAGAGGTAGCTGGGTGAAAGAAACTTTAATATTTCATTGTCAAAGTAACTGTTTTCTTGTCTTGTATTCAATATTCATAGTTTCAGAATTATATAATGTACTGAAGATTTACATTAATATGCAATATACCTACCCCGAATTTTCGAAATATTTTGTACTCGTGAGATCTTAACTGAAAAGAAATATTTTTTTTTGTCGCAATAGCTACAACTTTTTATTTGCACGATTAAAAGCGACGCAAAGATTTGGTGTCAATGGAATCTTTACCTGATATGGATGATGTATAGCTGTTCACCTGGTTGTCCGATGGTAAAATCGAAAAATCTAGAAGAGGGTAATGGGCTGT
>SJJU01072178.1:0-52802 GCA_012932125.1 Conopomorpha cramerella
CATCTTTTCATACATGACCTCCGGTTTCGAGTACTTTTCACGCCACCTTCGGCCAGTACATCACCAATCTAATCTGTATATGCCCTTCTGGGGTGATCTCTACTCACCCGGCCCATTACATCACCCATATAAATCTCTTTCGTCAATAGACTTTCAACCATTCTCTCCATATGCCCAAAAAAAACACAAAACATATTACAGCAAAATTATAACACAGACAAATAATCTATCTCTCTATTTTTAAACTTCCATTACTTATTGTCATTGTAATACTGACCCGCAACTACTTTTTTTTCTCCCATGTTGTGGGGTGACCTGGTAGATAATACTATTCGTATTAAGTCCGCATTGTACTTTGTTGCAATGAAGTATTAAATAAATAATACACATTTAAAAGTAAAATAAATATTAACAGTTTAGAATGCAACAAGGCAGCTAGTTCAGCATTATGCCGGGGATTGCAACCGCACGACTGATGTGCAGCCAGTGCCAAAATGACTTTTTTTAAGTAAAACGGTGTTCTTGCTTCAGGTGGATTTTGTACCTTCTTAACAGTGAAATAATCAGATCAATCCAGTGGTGCAACCACATTAAAATCTTTATATTATTACTAGCTAACCCGGCAAACGTTGTTTTGCCAATATACATAATATGATCTCCCTGAGATCATGTCTGATATACGCCCTCTATGAGATTTTTCGCTCAACAACAAAAATCATGGATGTAGCTAGGAAAGCAGCGCAACTAAAATGGGATTGGGCTGGCCATGTTTCTCGTAAGTCTCCGGATCGTTGGGCAAACAAAGTGACGACCTGGATACCAACGAACGGCAAGAGACCACGTGGTCGACCCCGAAAGAGATGGCGCGACAAAATCGTCCGCCAGGATGACGCCTGGTGGATGACCGCTCGAAATTGTAGTAAGTGGAGAAAAGGAAGAGAGGCCTGCAGTGGGATTCAGTAAGCCTATAAAAAAAATATTTTTTGGAACTACTTTTGACATATTCGAAGCCGTCAGAAAACCTCTCGTTGTAGCGTTTATGAAACGTTAGCGTTATTTATCTAATTAAACCATTATAGTATGAAGTAATTACACATACGAAACGTAAGGATATGCGCGTAGGTAACCTACAGTAAGTAGTAACTACCTAGGTAATTTAAGGTTTACACAAGAAGACTAAAGGTAGTCTGTATCTACATAGTATTTATGTACATAATAATGATGGTCAAACATGACAGTACCAAGGATTTCACGCGTTTCCAGCATGTTGTATGTGTATTCTGATGTTTATACCACGCGTAGTCGTACGTAGGTCTACTGCTGGCTCTGTCATTTCACATCAAAAAGAGCGAGAGATCTAGACACGTCGCAGACAAATTTGATGTACAGTCAGTTTGAATGATAAACATTGTACAAAAACACTACACAATATGCAAAGAAATCCACTACCCAGTAAGATAATATGAACCTTATAGATACGATAATAGAGTCCACAGAAACAAGCCACGTAGTTAAATATTTTTATCAAATTCTCACATAATTTTGAATATTTATAGCACTTATCTTTTTTGATTGAATGCAATATTAAAAGATAAGGAATTCTATTGTGAATTTCGCGTAGGTATCTTTTACGTAAGTATATTATTATTTGTTATATTAACATACTACGATTAATCCTGTGTTTGTCCGGTCCTAAAAAAATATATAGATATTATTTAGAACTTTAATGTTAGGCCAAGGACCTAGGAAGCATCATGTTTCGAAAGCTCCACCACATATGAACGAACATGTGTTTAATTTTGTGTTTCGTTTTTCATACCGTCCACCGTCAACAAAACTTAATGCACTATTAATTCGGCGACTGGATCAATATTCTTGAAGTACCAAGAACCTGGTCTTCCATCCTAAGGTTCACGATTCATCGAAACTGACAGATATACCAGTTTCTTGGCCGAGCATATCCAAATTTTCGCTACCTAGTCCACGTGGTGCAGACTATTATTTTTTGTTATTTCATCGCCATTATTTTTGTTTAGTCTGTAGTCTGTGGCGTTCGTAGTGCGACATTGTGGAGTGAAGTCAAACAATCTAATGTAAACAACGTATGGGCCGTTGACATTAGCCGTCACCGCCGCCACCGACGCTGTGGAGGCTCGCGCTACGACCGACGACCGCCTGTGTAGCTTCGCGTGCTGAGATGTTCCCGAGAGTTAGGCATAGGTTGCACCAACTGTTAACTTCAGGTGATATCACTAACCTGCTGACGATTTTGTATTGACGTGTAGCGGCAGAAGCGGCAAGTAACGAGAAGTTTTCTAAAAAAAATCAAACTGTCAAAGATAGTTGAAAACCAAAGAGATGCAACTACTGTATTCGTTCGTCTTCGGACTTGCTCTATTGTTGATTTAAAAAAAAAACAACTCATTCTCATGACTAAATCTTTTGGCGAACTTACGCAGCTTTTTTTGGTGTTGTTTCAACTTTCAATTAAAACTCCTTAAAGCTAAAATTTGGTCATCGTCCTTTCACATAACTTTAAATAAGATATTTTTTTTAAATTATCGGTGTTGACGATTATTGATAAGTTATTTATCTATTCGAACTATAAATAGTCCACTGCTGATAAAATGCCAAATAGGTTGTACATTTTCAGCTATTAACTATGGTTAAATACTTAACCTCCTTCAGTAATCATGATTCTAGTAGGTGTAAATGGTCTGCATCGGATAGGCCTCATGCCTTGACATTTTTGTTCAAGGACCTATCTGCATAAGTAATGTAAAATGTACAGCCGTATTGTACTTGTTTATGTCTTTTTTCTAACTACATTGTTTCGGACGAGTTTGTGAAGTATTCAACAGTTTTTATAAAGGTACTTTCTGATTCTAAAGAATAGTTTGAAGTACTTTTTTAAGCTTATTTTTGCGTCACCGGGAATACGGTGAGATTTTATTTTATTAGTACTATTTACTATGTTTCTAACATTTATTAGTTATTTCGTTAAAGATATCAGCCATAAAATTGAGTGGGATTGGTGTACCGTGGGCATTTGCTTGTTAGTGCATCTGCCTACCCCGCTTTAGGATTGGAAGGCGTGAATTTATTTATTTCTACAGATAGGTTCATATTAATTAAGTAGTACCCCTTCTCTCTCCTCTCAGTCGATAGATTTGTCAGAGACAAATACTATAAAGTAATATAGCAAATGGGTTATTTGTAGCCGAAAACCCTTCTAAAAATTATCTCCATCTTGATATTCTCAAAAGCTCTATCATTCACAGACAACTCAAATGTCTATGACATACTCACTTATGTTTCATACAATAAAATAAAGCCTTTGCACAACAAACAAACATAGTTTTATGACACCGCGCCATCGCATCGTTTGCCGTCACCTCAACTCCCTCGGTGAAATGAAGACCATACGTTACCAGGGAGCTTTTTTAGTTCTTTCCTGAACAGACATTTCAAGGTACACAATATTGAAGCGTATACAAAAAAAACTCAACTGCAAGAGTGATCCCACAAACAAAAGTCTCAGACATTTCTGGTGATAATAAACAGTAAGAGTGCAACCACGCATGGGCGATACAAAGAATCATTGGACAGTATTCGACACGATAATGTGAAATAGATGTCGAACGATATGATTTATCGTAAAGCAATAAATATAACGGAAAATACGAAGAAGTTCCGAAGTGCGGTAGAGACGTAGAAATTTTTATGGTTTACCTTCATATAGATATAACTAGTGGTGATTTTAAACATGGAGTTTCAGTTTTTCGTATATATAAAAAGAAATTAATTCTGTATCGTTTTTTAGCAGAATCTGTTGTCTTTTTATGTAACGTAAGTTAGAAGCCAATTTTCTAGTCTCTACCTAGAGGCACATCATCATCATCATCAGCCCATACTTGTCCACTGCTGAACATAGGCCTTTCCAATTGCACTCCACTGTGATCTGTTTTCGGCTCGAGGCACGATGTACATAAATTCCTAAATACAATGCACGACTGGTCGGCTCATAACCGTTACAAAAATGGTGAAATAAAAAAAAATAACAAGCATTAATAATGCATTAAAATAAAGCCATTGTCGGCGTTACAGATTCAGTAAGTTATAGAGATGTCAGAAAGTATATTAATTATTATTGTGTAACACCAAAAATGCATCGTCATATTACGGGCCATTTTGTTTGCAATGTTATAATACCCTATTAAGTTACAACCCTTGTGCATAGTTGCACCTTTTTTCTTTGTAAAGCCGTTATAGTTATAACACTGACCCCGAAATGCTAATTCAGTTATGTTGCCAGCAATTAAAATGTTAACAAAAGCCCCAACTTGGTTATACTTGCGACTTGGCACTAGGTATGAATACCATTGTAGTACTCAACTCTTTATTTCGTACTCGGTTTCCACAGAGATGCACTCAATAAATATTTATGGAAAATTAGGAAGCCTCTGCTTCGGCTGTAGACAACATACTCGTATTTGGGTTTTAAAGTGGATATTACGTAACACATGTGTGGGTAGCACAGTCTGTCTAACGAAAATAATGTCAATAAGAACAACATTACAAAATCTCTTGTGTTGAATATTCTTGGGAATGGTATATTAATATAATGAATGGGATAATACGTATAAATATGGTGTCCCAATATTTTAAGATGTAATTTTTACCTACTCCTGGTTTTCAGAAATAAAAAATCGATAACAAAGGTTTTCGCCCGCATTTTCTACAGATAATAAACTATATGGGCCTTACTAATAATGGCGGAATTGCTATTTCGTAGATACACAAAGTTCAACTTAACTTGTCAGTTGTATGTCAAATACGAAATAACCAGTTCAAGTAGACCTGTAATAACCATTGTATAAGTGATAATGCGTTTATTGGTAAGGGGGTAAAAGTTTATCTTTTAGGAATAAACCAGTTCGTTTGTGTATTTATTTGAATGAAAAATCTATTAGCGACATCCACGGTTAGTTATTCGGTGGTGCATCTAGATGTTTTAATTATCTGCATATCTATAAGTATGACTAGTAACCATAATAAAATGTATCCCAGTTTGGTATCAGATGACAATGTGTGAAATGTGCAGCAATATCGAATTGTTACTAAATTTTTTGTAGTTCAAGAGCTCACCCATAAAACTGTATTTAAACACACTCCAACTCACTCAAGTAACTGTCCAAACATTCTATTGAAATGTTAATCCCGATGCGCTTTGCCGATCACAAAAATGACAATCCGATAGCTAATAATAAAAACTAGAAATGTTTCGACACAAACCTATAATCCTCCCAAAGAGCCACGCTCCATAGTCCGAAATGTAAAGGGGAATGAGCATCAATCAAACATTATTCGAAAAGTAACACCCTTGCTTTTGGTGACAATGGGGAATCAATACACACCAGATATGGCTTGGGGTGGAAATAAAAACCAGAGTCGGTACTTCCGCTTGCGCCCCTCCGCTTCCTGGTGCTCACCGCAAATGTTTTTTTTTTCGACAACGTCGGACGCCCCGACGCAATGTACTTAGGTGGTTACAAGAAGGTTTTGCGCACAGAGGGTGAATGCTTGGTGAAATTCTAGCGCTAAGCCCCGTTTAGACAGGTCCTTCTTTGCACAATCAAGAAACATATATACTGCATGTAATATGTCACGCCTGTTTCACAGGGGGGTAGGCAGCATTTACAGTCCCCTCATTTGTGCGGATTCCTATACACAATCAATATCAATAATCTGAAAGCAATTTCTTTCTTTACATAAGAACAGTTTTTTTCACTCATAGCTTCTTACGTACTGTACATTACCTTGCAGAGGTACTATACTGGAAACATCAACATTATAACAAATACCTGTTGTGCAGAATAGTAGTACATTTCATAATCTTGTTTTGTATTTATGTATTAGCACTTTTCACTACATAACAGTGTCGAATAAAGGCATGAGCTGCAATTCTGCTCCGGTATAGTTGCTGGTTTACTAAGCGGGTTTCCGCAACGGCAATAAAATTTTGAAAATGACGATACCAGTCAACGTTCCGTACAGTCATCTGATTGCAACTTAGATTCGTTGAATAATCCTCTTATTGGGCTGAATGAATCAGACCCAGTTGAGTAACGCAGGATTAAGTGGAATGCATCACACGCAACGTGATACCCTAGCCAACGTGAACTATACAAAACCAATCACATCAAAGACCCTTACTAAATTAAAACTCTTGCAGAGAAGTCCAAAAAATATTATATAGTGTTGTTGGCGGTCACGTTGCAGCAAATGGCGTCTAAAGTAGGATATCCTGTCCTATGGGGACCAAAATGTGTGACAACTATCTCATAGAATAAATAGAACGGTGAAACACTCAATAAGTTTTATGGGATTCCAAATTGATACACATCTAACTGTATAACAATCGGCGAGCAAGTGATGAAATTGTCGATGATGCCGGTACGTCAAATGCCAGCAATCTCACGAATTACTAGAATATTGGTAAGGAATTCACACACATTTTGATCGGTCAGGAAAGACGAAGTCTTGAGAATCTGTTTATGAGCATGACAATATAATAGGGATATTAATAACCTACAAGTTAATTACACGAGGAGCGATGAATTTTTATTGAAAAAGCCAGTTATTTGTATAAACTGTGGGGCGCCATTAACTGTTATCGGATAACATATCTATAACCACAATTAATTAAACGCGGTGATAGTATCTGAGACGGTTCAGAATGTTGTCAGCGAGCATCGAAAGCATTACTTAAAATAACTTTTATGTTTAATTTAAAAACCTACCTATGACTAATATAAGGAATTCCAACTAAAAATAGAAGGGAACGAACATTTTTTTTCTATTGAATACTCAATGTTTGATACTGCTATTAGTGTTTATTGGCCCGGTGATGAAAGTAACAAATCGCACGTGGTTTTGTAATCAATTTGTTTTGCCACGCCAACATGATGGATGGACCGAGGCGCACGCGGCACCCCGAACCTTTCCTGCATACCTATAAAGCGTGATTTGGGGCGTGCAGGGTAAATGAATATATTAATAAATCGGCCTTAGAAACTTTCAATTGGACCGCAGCTGTTAAAAGCGCGCTTGCATTCGTAATTTGGTGCAGCGAACACCCCAACTCCGGCGCCGATTTCATCAATATCGAAATAAACAACGATGAATTATTTGTCAGGATTGCAGATGACGCTGTCATAGTTATAGATGTAAATTATGACTCTGGTGACGCTATAAATATGAACGCAGAAGCCGCGTTTGGCGGATAGTAGGCGCTGTTGAAAGAGCAGGCTGTAAATAATAAAGAGCCAATGATCTTGCTATCGAAGATCTTTAGTATTAAGCTTGTTGAAGTGGTAGTATTGGATTTCAGTTTACTGCGGCTGCTAGGAGGTTTGCAGAAGAAGTGAGTCGTTGGGAGGATCCTGTGATCGCTGGTGCCGATAGTGATCTATAATTAGCTGGATTCTATACCAGATAGGTACAAACGGTAAGCACCCGACTACCACAAGCAACCTATGAGAACATTCCGTGATGTAACGTCGCGTGGTCGCTTATTGTATTGTAGGATTATTTGAAAACATTTTCATTGAAACAATTTGAAAACAAGGCGATAAGTAGAAAATGTGACCTACTTTAAAAGCTTGTTTGTATTGTTTTCTGCGGTAAGTTAATGCAAATTACATATTAGGTATTTTTTTTATATTCAACATTTTTATATGTTTAAACCTGATCTCGTGTTGTTCTGGAAAGAGATGTATTATTTGTATTCCTTGCAATAATTAAGAACGATCTTAATAAATAACCCAATAGCTGGTCATGGGTTTACACTATTCACTATTGCTCCATGCTTCTAAATTACAAGTATCATGCAGACAAGGGACCTAGGCGACAACATATCTAGGTTCGGACCCAATTTACCAGGGATTATGGACGTGGATTCAATTTCAACTTGTCAATCAGGGAGACACATAGACCACAAATCATTGATGTTAAAATTATAACATGGATACAAAATGCGAGTGAATTTCATTATTAACAAGTTTGACAGTGATCAGTATGATTGTCTAAAATATGTTGCGTGAAAGTGCTTTCAATTAAATTTGCTCGCTTTTTACGATCCTTGGTTATACTCAAATCTATTGTTCCTTTCAGAGTAGGTAGAGACAGCTACTGATAGAGTCCAGCGCGGCAAGGGCACCTTATCAATAAGCGCGTTTTTAATTATAAAAGGTATACATGTCTATGTTTAGTATTTCTTCCGAATAGTTATTCCGCCATTATAATTGAAGCCGTCAGCGCTAAAGTGGCCTAAGCCACAGTTTTTAATATTCCGACGTAAATTTACTAAAAACGTTCATGTTAAAGAATCCGTAACTATAATTACAAAAAATAAACATTTGGACAGTAATAAGCGTCCATAAAAATCTCCACACATAAGTAAAACTCATTATTCCAAAAACTCCTGTATATCCGTATTGATTGGTCTAGGGTTAGGCCACTTTAGCGCTGACGGCCTCAATTAAAAGTAAGGACCAAGAGTATAATATGTAGTAGGTATATGATTGATCAGTTCTACAAACCTTCGCAGCTTTATACCTTTGTACATGCCAAAAGTAGTTGTAAAGGTGAACATCAGGACAGAAAATATAAAGAGAAAGTAGTAATTTAAGCAAATTGTATAGTTCATTGACGCGCCTGAATGGTCACCTTGCCATTGAAGTTTAGGACAATGTCCTATTTAGACAATTGTTCTCGTCAGCCCTAAACTTGACAAGTATTCTTTAGTAAAAACTTATATTCCGTACACAGCGAATATTTCAAAATGCAGGTGCCTCTATTACGGTACGCGTTTGCAATGTCAGTGTTGGTTTTCTATAGCGAAATGTTTCGATTGTGCTCTGTGTTGTGCTGCCACCGCTGTCAGCGTATCCTGCGACTCCTGGAACATCCGGCGGCGAAGTTACTGCTGCCTGAAACTGGGTTACTGGTCTTATCTTGCAACTGTCTAATTGTACGTTGTTGGTACGTGTATATAGGAAATAACATTTCCATGCGTAATGGATATAACTGGATGGACTAATATAATCCTTACGTCATCGAAAGGACTAGACGTTTTTTTAAATATTAATTCAGTCAAAACTCCCAATTACACTAGAATATTTTATTCAATTCAATTATTCAATTCAATAAAATATTCTAGTGTAATTGGGAGTTTTGACTGAATTAATATTTAAAAAAACGTCTAGTCCTTTCGATGACGTAAGGATTTTTTTTACGAAGGTATACGTTACACCTGTCTCGAAAATGGTTAGGCGGAGATTCCAGCACTATATTTATTCGAAATTTTTACTAAAAGAAAAGTAAAAAATGATATCCAAAAGGAGTCAATGTACGCGACAAACGTGAAGAGAATTTGTTATTGTGAAAATAGAGCGATAATTCATGGGCACTGCTAAATATTGGAGTCGGAGCGATCCTGGATTTGTCAAGTCGGCCGAGCCGTAGGGCGACCGGTAGGGGCGAAAGTCGCCGTGCGGCCACACATAGCGTTTGACGCCGCCACAGTCACTTCTAAGCTTCAGCTATGCGCACATCTCCCCTATAACACCCGAAAACACCGACGACCGAAATTCGACGATAGACGCGCGCGAAAGTTTTCAAAATTCGAACCCGACAATACATTTAATTTTTTTCGGAGATTTTCTTTTTTTCTAAAAAGGAACACAGACTGTTCAGTTGAAGTTGGCGGCAAAACGGTAAAGTTTTATGTGATGGTGCAACTTATTAAGTGCGTTTTGATACTTTGAAAGTATAGATTGTTTTAGTGCATTTTCCTTGTGTGACCAAAGATTTGTTTACTCATGTGGAGTGTTAGTTTTTATTTGTGCCACTTATGATTTGGATTTTTTTGCCGGCGAAAAATTGGTTGGTTTTTTTTTATTTTTCATTTCTTTATTTTTATTTTTAGAGAATTTATTTGTAAGGATAAGTTAAGCATTTTATTAGAATATTTTCTTGCACGCCAGGGCAGTAGACGTAGGTATTTTAATTTCTGCTACAATGTAACACTTCAGAGTTTTATGAGTCATTAATTTTTTTTCCGTAATTTAAAGCGGCTTTATGTATGATCTTGCAAATAACACGCTAAAGTTCGGTTAGCAAATCGCATACCAATGTGAGTACTACTACTTTTAATAAAAGTATCTGCGGATTTGTTTATTTTATTACAACATACACAGCTACATACCTAAATGTACTTATACAACTAGCTAGGTACATACGTAGTTGTACACCTGCGTAGGTTACTACACCCGGGTAGATCTCTTCACGTTTCAAAGACCTACACAAAAGATAAAAATTCCTCCTTCTGGTTACCCTTGGAGGCATTATTTCTAAACTTTATGGCTTTATTTTGACAATAGATAGACTTGAAGTGATATTGTATATATACATTTCTATGGTTTCCAAGTTTAATGGGATATCCTGGAGCGTAATTGGAAAATACCCGCTACACTAACTGTTTATCATTTTTTTATGTATTTATTTTTCGACGAACCTGTAACTTTTGTCATAGAAACGCCTACGTATTGTTTTTGTCATTTAAATGTGCTTACTTTTAGCCCACACTGAAAATACTTCTATAATCCTTTATATACTAACAATTCATTATTTTCACAGATTTCTTTCACAAAATTTTCACTGATACCTACTGATTTGTTTTTCGTAAAGCAACGTAGTTGCTTATTACAATTTGCCACATCATGAAATTCTAATGTTGAGTAATTCGATACGTATTTTTGGAAATACATGATTTACCTATAAGAGATAGAGAACACGATAATGATATAATTTGATTACCAAATTTCAAAACGATTTAAATGTAATATGAAAAATTAATCATCGTGTTTCATATATTTCACGTATTTCTGTCCATGACAAGGCTTTATTCTAGAGTCTAGTTAGAATAGTACCTATACTAGCAATGTAAGGGTACTTAAACCCATTTGGTTTCACCATTCTTGTCTTTATTATAGGTATATCTAGATAAACCGGGAAATATGAAATGTAATATTCACTACGAAAAAAAAATGGTTCATCGGGAAAAAAAAATGTTAAATCAAAAAAGAGTTTATAAATGTTTAGTTTTGTAGATTCTTGGATAAATCGAAAAGTCATTTCTTTGAAGCCATCTTGAAGCAGTTTTTGTTACAAACATTTTGATATGAGAATGTTAGGTTTAGGTACGTAGTCACCTACGTAGGCAGCTCATATAATCCCTCCCATTTTTAATTTTCTTCTTCACATTCGTTTAGTGTGTAAATGTTCGACGCGCAAGTACCTGTCTTTTAGTTGTGTCAAATTGATATTGAGCGTGGATCATGCTGTTTTAAATATATCTCTATAAAACCTATCTCGTAACAATGACTTCTCCTGTCTCCGTCACTTAAACCCAGGTTTTACTAGTTTTTTTTTTCATATTTTTCTCATTAGTACTGTGGTACAAAACAGTTGCCGGGTCAGCTAGTATTATGTAGGTATTAACTATTCCTAAAACATAAACACGTGAACTGTGTTCGTTTTTATGTCCAGATAATTGTTCTCCTGAGTCAAACATAAAATATATACTTATTCAATCCTGATCCATTTGGATGACTCCATTTTCTTGTACGTTCAATTGCATTTTTTTTATTACTATGAACAAGCGTTCGACCACCATCCTGCCTGATGTGAAGCAGCGATGTGGTCTACGATTATTGAATGCAATTAACCGCCATAATTGTATAGGAAAACTATCATACCTAGTTTACACCATGCAAAAAAATTACCGAATTACCATTTTACTGAATACTAGAGACAAGAACAATGGTACTCTTCAAACCTAGTGGGGTGTAGACATAAGGTCTATTAGGTCAACTTTATCCTGACCAGTGGGGCTTATGGTGATATTGATGATATTTTCCTCGCGCGATAATCTTCTTAGCACCCCAAATCGAATCTCAATGGCCGGCTTCGGCATTCAATTTGAATATGAATAAAAATAAATATTCACGCTTTTGTACTGAAATGAGTGGACAAATAACCTACCCTTAGGTAGAGCAATCTATCCTATATTTAGATACGTAAACTCATACATACGTCACTTGTTGTTATAGAATTTGCAACTCATGATAGACGTATTTCTTACATGTGAATTGAGCTGAAAACCTTGACCTGAAAATATGGATTTAGGACAGGAGGTCCTTCTCCCCTTTTTTGATGTAAAAGCCGCCCCGGCTTCGCACGAGTGCATAACCTAATACTCCCATCGCGTTTTTACAATAGGACAACTAGGAGAACGGCAAAACGTCATCCATACCAAGTGGATTTACCATTTACGCGAACCAAACGGTTTTCGTCTATTTTCATGCGGGTGAATAGGTACCTAATGAACATGTGTGCTCCATAGTACATCACATCGCTGCTTAACATCAGGCAGGATGGTGGTCAAACGCATGTTCTCAAAGGTTAAAAAAAAGAGTGTAATTCTTTCCAATGTTTCTCTACTATATTACGCATAGAATATGCATATGCATATAAACCGTCCTCTGAATAGACTCAATATATTGTAGTTTTCTATATATACATATATAAAACTCAAAAGTCCTGACTTATACATCAACGTTCAGCCCAAAACAAGTTGAAACTTTGCATAGGGTTCAACGTTCAGCCCAAAACCCTGGAAAGTTGATGCGTTCTTTTTATGATATATATACATGAGATAAGAAAGGATTGTTACTAAATTCATTTTCAATTCATCAGAAGTTTATGTGAGAAAAACGATAATTTCGAAATAATGGTTCTAAAATTGAGAGGTAGTATTTTTGTATTGAAAACGCGGGGCGCCTACAAAGGGAAAGACAGTATTAAGTAACTTTGTTTTATATAGTGATAATATTACGTTGGAAAGTTTACCCAATTTATTGGCAATATTCATAATATATTTTACATAGGTACTGTAACTGCTTACAGTTAACGAATTATATTAGGTATTCCGCTATGAATTATTTGCGCCATGGACTGGACACCTATCTATACTAATATTACAAAGAGGAAATAATTGTACTGGAATGGATGTTTGTAACGAATAAACTCAAAAACGACTTCTTTCACCACTAGAATGCTATTTTATCACGAAATTCCCACGGGAAGTAAAAAACACAACGGGAGTAACACCGCGCGGTACAGCTAGTAACCAATACGATTTAATCCCCAACTGTTAGGTTTAATGTGACTTAGGAGGGCATGTCTCCAAAGTATCTCTACATCTGTACAATGGTGAGCATAAATTCTGGGTCACACATAACATCCCACAGTCGAGGAGAGCTAAATGAGTAAAAGAAACTGCTTTTAAAGACAATAAAATAGCGAAAAAGGAAGTCATAGAGTATTGTTATAGTATTCAATATTACTAATCATATAATTTATTCACGATTATAAACTGCGTGTAAAAGGACCCCGACTGGTCTTAGAGACATTGTTGGGTTCGTCAATATGAACAAATTTTACCTTACTATGGTGACAATGCGGGGAAATTAAAATAATATTCTCGTCTCCATACAAAATGACATCTCCCGAGACAGAAAATTGTCTATTTAAGGACCCCGAGCAATGACGTCTGAGAAACGGTTGTTGGGCTCGTCAATATAAACAACTTTACTATGGTGACAATGCAAAAAAAATGTTTCGTCTCTATATAAAATAGACAACATCTCAGGAGATGACATTTTGTGCAACGTCTTTAAGATCATCGTTCGGGATCCTTTTACACGTAGTATAGTATGATTTCTTGTTTAGATCTAGCTGTAAACTCTATTAAAGAGCTTGTTAGAAAAGTGTTAATTCTTTAAAGTAGTAAAAGCTCAGTAATGTCTCTACATGAATCGTCCAAGTTTCAGTAGATACACAGTTATTAGTTCCAAATTAATATCCTATCATAAGTTCATAAGATCGATTCAAATTAATAACATCTGGAGTGATAAAACGAAACGAAGGGTTCCTAGACTAGATTTTTGGCCGACTGTACATTTTGCTTTATGTTCCAATATTTATTCTTTTTTATTTTATCACTATGAACAAGCGTTTGACAATCATCTTGTCTGATGTTAAGCAGCGATGTGGTCTACGATGGAGCACACTTGTTCATTACGTACCTATTCTGAGTTTTTTAATGGATAACTTTGTACCTATGTATGTATGGTGGCTACAAACTGCATTAGTTTGATACAGATCAGGTCCTGCTAACGCATTCATGCGGTATGTGCCTCTGAGAGGGTTAAAGCATTTGTAGTAGCGATGACGTCACTAAGTAGTTTCCTTTAATAGTTCCAATTTTCCACGAAACTGGGAACAATTTGTTAGGTTTCTACAACGGACAAATTGGATTTTCTGTAGAAGCATTGTTACTAGCAGATAATCTTGTATCCATTTTTACTAAGAATTAGTGTTTATCAAGTTCCATATCGACGATACTGCCATTTATGTATTTTTGCAAGACATGATAAGTGTATCAATACCCATAATCTTCATAATATTTTTCTTCACATTTTTAGAAAATGTTCGACGCGTTTGTTTGTGGACTTGTCTATTAGTTGCGTGAAATTGATATTGAGCGTGGATCATAAACGAACGCTGCGTTAATAATAAATCTCGTAACAATGAGTTCTCCTGTCCCCGGCACTTAGTTCGACGGACATAAATCCACCGTGCGGCTCCCAAATACTAGGTAAATCATTCTAAAACTTAGGACTCGTGCGTGTAACATAGATTGCACTTTGCGCCAACTTCCGTCCCACGAAACGCACTACGTACAACGGACCAAGGCAAATCGGCCGCATCGAGTAGACGGTGTCTTGAAATTTACTCTCGGTGCGTGTTTTCGTATAAAACTTGTGACATTTTCGAGCGAACCGTTCCGAAATCCGAACAATTTTTCGTGAAAAGTTTCTATCTATTTTCGTGTTGTCGGGAAACTTTTGTGTTACGTATACACGGGAGGAAGTGCCGCGCTACCCCCGATGCACTCTGTAGCAAAACTTTTACTCAATTTTCATTGTTCCTGCTTTCCTCTAAATACATGTTTGCTTCGTTCCGAATTCCTGTTAGCTTCCAATTTAGTCTCGCGATGTGATTTCCCGATAACATTGCCGGTTTGCGGTCGTGTTCGTCGCGGAACGGGAAAAACAGAAATGCCTGTTTTTCTCCTTGTTTATCGAGTGGTATGTCTAGCTTTTTTATGTGACCGCAAATTTTGTTACATCGAAAATGGTTGCCTCGCTACGAATTATGTCTTACGAATGGATTTTCGTATCGCTGTATTTTTTTTTCTTATTATTTTTATCATAAATCATTTTGCGACAGCGAAACCCAGAAATCAGTCTGACTGAACCCTTCCCCTTTCTGCTGAGTAGGCATTTGCAAAGCTTTTATCCGTGAGCATTTGTTTATCTGATGCCACCGCGTATTATGTGAAATGGCATTCTCTTTTATCCTTATTGAAATACGGCAGGGCATCTCAGTATGATTGAAATGTTTGCCTCCGAAAATACTGAAACCAAAGAGGTACCTATTATTTTCTTACTATTTAGATAACAATATTTCTCGCATTGTATTTTATTCGAAGAATAGTTGAGAAAAATATCTGGGATATCTTAATATCCTCCACTTTGTTAGTATATAGAATTTACCACAATAATAACAACTGTTACTATCTCTACAATCGGAGGGTAATGCTAGCCATCGTAACAAATGACAACAATTTTGAAATCATCTCCAGAAGTGTTGGACAGTAGGACCATGCCCCTGCCTCCAAGAATTATAGGCTTGTTATTGAGTTTTCTAATGAACTAAAATCATGAGTCATTATTTGGACGTGTCACTCAAAACTCACCCCTCTGAGCAGTGTACAGTGTCAATGGATATTCGTTATTGGAGCAAATCTTATTAGCATTGAAATCAATCGAGTACCTAGTGAACCAAATAAGCACAGACTCCCATAATCCTTTCAAACGTTTGAAGTTCTTCCGCCTTGAATAATGCCAATTGATGATCCACAATATTTTGTGTAGGTTAAATAACAGAAATTAAAATAGTTCCAAATTAATTCTCTTATTGATCTATTAAAGTGCCTATTTTGGTGCCAATTTAAGTAAGTAAATCTGAAAATTCTAATCTTATTTTTCTTAAACCTTATTTTGTAATAGCAAAAATATTATTCAAAAAACAAATAGAGTCGCAGAATATAGAAGATTTATAGTGTTTACGTTTGTTTTAGAGATGTTGGTTGCTTCAACCACCAAGACCCCATTAAGTAATCTTTTACAAGAAAACTCAAGCAGATCTCTTTCGCATTTTTCGGGAGAAGTTAAGTTAATAGAAAATACATGTTTTTTAATAATACTAGACCAGAATCCTAAAAAGTAGACAGACAAAAGAAAAAGTAGGTAGTCATCACGAGTGAGTGAAATGAATAATTTATCCAAGACTTTACTTTTCGCGTCCAGATCTAGAGTTCAAAAGGCTAAAAACAGCGTTGTGCTCTCTGAAAAAACACATGGTGATACCAGTCTGTGAAGTTACATCGCAATATAAGATGATCCACATCACTGTATAAGCTCGCTAGAACCATTGCCCTCAGTGACTGTGTAACTGAGGATTACAACAGTACGTTCCTCTAATTGTTCAACAAACAGTGCACACGGCATTCCTGAGTGCGGTCACTGGAGAGCTGCGGACTTTTTCACCTCCACATGACATCACCAATAGCTATGTTTTATTAAATGCTAGGAGCGGCCGATGGCTCGGCCAGCAGTGGTCGCCGCTCGACAGATCGTCAGCGCGTCACACCTCGAGAGTGCAGGCGGTGAGGCTTTTTGTGGTCACCACACTTCACCGGCAATAGCTATAGCTAAGAACCCTTTTCGATGGCGGGCTCAGTGTTATTTTGTGCGGTCCTCGCGACCACTGCACCGTACCTGGGAGTACCTGGAATCCACACTGGACCTTCAACTTTATTTATGCACACTCGGACAGAAAATCACCCTTTGCGTTCCTGCGCGGGAACACTCGCTGCCTCCAGTGATTTATTGTAAATGGTTTTCTACTTTGTTGGCTAAAATAATAAGTGGCTTCGGACTGCCGTTCGAAATTCAAAAATTTTATTGTTAATTCTTTCGCCTTTTCACTCGCCGATAATATTATGTTTCTGCAACGTGGTGTCGATGACGCAGCAAAGGGTGCGAAAGATAAATCGCAAAACACGGTATTGCGAATGTTGGAAATGTTGAGATGTTTTCTGAATGAGACGTTTGGCGTGGTAAGTGTGGCAGGCGCAGCGCGGGTGGCTTTGTCCGGTGACACAATAGTCCCGGGTGACGGGTTCCCACCGGCAGCGAGCGCCCAACCCCAAAGCTGTTAGAAGAATTAGTGACCAATTATTGGTGCGCAGAAAAGGCGATGGTCGTGCACAAAAGAGATAACAATAATTAGCTCGGACAATACAAAAAGTGACATAAATCCCGTAATAAGTCAGTCGTCGTGCAAAAAGTGTCGTTCACGTTTACCTGAACAGTTTTTTTCACCGGCAACGAGCTCCGGAGTGAACGTGCCCGATATAATAAACACCTCAAGTCCCGCTGAGGCATTGTTTAATGACTCTTGTGCTGTGATCTTGCACAATGCTCCACCGATGCGGTTTTTTCGTATTTTCAACTTGCGAGAAAAATAAAAAAGTTTTTGTATATCTTGGTAGCGTTTAAACAAAAGGGGCTCGGGCCCAGCGAAGGTGTGATTTATTTACGACGCCTTTGGAGGCTTCGCTGACCGACATTCTGAGTTCGTCGAAAATTACTTAGAGCCTGATAAGCGAGCTAGATCAAATATTTGAAGTGTTATTTGTTTTTTTTTTGTTTCAGGTGCACAATGGAATCGGTCGCGTTGGACACCGACATAAATGAGTAGAGTTTCTATCCGGGCCCCAATATTTCCGAACTATTTAAATAAACAAAGATGCTGGGGCGTGCTCTGTGTAAGAGTATCACCTCAGTGTCGAAATTTCTCGCGGTCCTCACTTGCGTCGCGTCGAGCTCGTCGGACGACACCCGATGCCTAGACAAGTAATCGCCCACCCGTAATACACAGAACTAACATTATGCTATATAGCCTTCAAAAGGTATACAATTAATAACCGTGCTAGTCAAAGTAACTCATCTCGTTATTAGAGGGAGTAAGTTACCAGAATTCGGGCGAGAAGTGTCAAAGATTAGTTAGTGGTCGGCCAGTGTTAGATACGCCACGTGTGTGGTATGCTTTATGTTGGATTTTGTATCGACTGTGCGCGGACTGGTCGCTACGTCACGTGGCTTCCCGGCGCGCGATTCCAGTGCTGGATGCTACTAAATGTATACACGTGAGTACACACATTTTTTTTATAACTTCTACCTGAAATTCCGTGACCCTCACGCAGTAATAAAAGTGACTACAATGTTATCTTCTTCAGGAGTCTACTATACTTACAAGATTAGGACAAAGTCAGTAATAATTTACTAAACATGCATATAAACAAATAATAAATTACTCGTAATAATACTAATTATTCTGCTCATTATTTTTCTCATTGTGTTTTATATTTATAACCTTTTACAAATGTATGTAACTACCTGTAAAAGAGTTATGGACTGAGGTTTAGTCTCAGTAACAGAAAGATGAGTGGGACCAATGAAATGTACACGTATATTTCCATGTACACATTTACAGAGTGAAGGAATACATCATGAATAGTGTTGCCGCTCGATAGGCGATTATCGATAGTTTAAGTAATTCCTTTAGTATATATTGAAAACTGTCTTAAATGTTTAAATTTACAAGTCGCGAAATTTATCAAAAGTAAGCAAAAAGCTTACACTTCTAACTACTACTACTAAAATAATAGAAATCAAAGTGAACAACATCACTGCAATAACATATAAATAACATAAAGAACCTAAGATTTTTTTTTATAACAATACTTATATTTCTAGCAAGGTCACCATTTCATTCATACATAGACCAACTTTTTTTTAATCCCAAAGCGGGGTAGGCATAGGCATTTGCTAAAGCAAATGCCCACGGTTCACCAAGCGTTTTTAACCCAACGTGACAGGGGGTGAGCCCATCGCTGTTATAGGGTTCACACACCTTGTGATGTGCGTGCGGGTTTCAACACGATGTTGTCCTTCACCGTACGAGCGTTGCGTTGCGTACATAAGCTCTGAAAAAGAGTCCCATTGGTACACGTTCAGTAGCCGGACTCGAACCGACCTCGGTTATAAGTCAAGTATGCGACCAACTGGACTACAGACGCTTTTTCTCTCTCTTTTCCCCTACTTTTTTGTTCTACTCCGTGCATTGCTACAAATACATGTAACTACCATCAATCTCTTCATAAGTATGTCTCGGGAAATACCCACGGAACGTTTAATAAAATGTACTCGTATGAATATTATGTACGTTACGTTCTGTATTTTATGAAATTACGAATAACTGAAGATCTATTGTCCATACTAAGTAAAAGGCACTAGATGCTTCATTTCTAAGCAGTAAATATTCATTCACATGTTCAAGTAGATAATTCTAGATGATTTACAGCCACGTACATTTCCATAGTGAATGCACTCATGATTTTAAAGTTAATGACAATATGTAGGTATTTTATGACCCTTTCATGTTGTTTTTATTAGCTATTCACAAAATGTGAAATGGTCTTCGCTAGTGAAATGCAATGAAAATATTCTATCTAAGTAATTAGTGTTACATGGAAGTATTAGAAGTGTTTTAGGACTTTCGTAGACTTTTTGCCTCTGTCTACTTATTTATGACCGCATAGCATTACAATTTGAGCAAATATTAAGAGATAAAATATGTTTGAATCTGTGATGGAGAGGAGTTTCTGTCAATAAATGTTCGTTGATCAAACACGTTTTTGATTCATGAAAAAAATATCTGAACAATTGACTGACGACTTCAATCGATATATTTTTTTTATTCAATTCTCTAATATGTGACGAAACTGACAACTGTTATGGCATTCTCAACAAACATTGATATATTGAATCAAATAACCATTACCGTTTCAAGAAATGTCATTATAAGGTCAATGAACCTGTCTATTATATTTGAACAAGTCTCAAAGGTAAGCAACATTACCACCTACTGTAAAGAATGTAAGTATATCCTTTAGTTAAATAATAACACCTACGCCTTGCCGAAGTAAAAGTAGCTTCAGTGCTCACAGATCCAGTGTTACCAGGACCACAGACTCTTAATGGAGTCAAGAATTATTAGACTATCATAATATGGTTGTTTAGTAAATAGATTTTGATGAATGTGCATCGTGTTAGTTCTTGAAACGATTTATCGATACTAAAGAAATTACGTTGAGATGATTTTACCTCGTCTGGCTGTATCAAAGTCCACTAAGAAATTAGTACCACAGTTTTGATGACCATCCCTGTGTATTATGCAACTGTATTACTTTTATTTTTTTTTTATTTGAAAATTAACACATATGTTTATAGGATAGGATAGGAATTTTGGACTTATCTGCTTCATTTTCTAAATTTAATTCTCTAGTTTAGTAGACAACTTTCTTAGCTGATTACACGTACCTCTGGTGTCACAAATATTAAAAAATAATGCATAACATAAACCCAAGCGCTAGAAAGTAATACCTACAGAAATTCATTAGTTGGTGTTGCAAAGACAAGAATCTATCTTAAATCCGACACACCCTAAGAAGCTGAATTCATTACACGAAAGAACAAAAGTGACGGTCACAATTGTCTTTGGCACAAATTCGTGTCTGTATAATCTAATATGATCAATCATAATAATATTACAATAGTAAATGTCTGGACGTAGTAGTGTAGGCAGATGAGATGGAGTGTCTGGGTCAGAAGTGCCTTGGAATATTTGAAAGACGCGAAGCCTTCGAGATAATACTCGCAAAGAGAAAAGTTGGCATCTATTAAATGCTAAGTAGTTGATGCTATGTGATTTGTGTGCGCATGTTTTTTGTTTTTCATGTAAACTGAAATATATCCCAATGAACGTTTAACAATTCATTTACTCTTTAAGGTTGTACTACTTGGTTAAGCATACTGCATTCTTAATATTATGAATGTCTGTCTGACAGAAGGTTATGTTTTTCTTATCACAAAGTTTTTAGTAGATTCTACTTGTCATTTTTACCAATTGCAACAGATTCTTGAAGGTTCAGGAGGGGTTTCATTACGCATACACACACAAAAATCTAGGAGTTTTTATATCAAATCACCTTTAATGTGATCTCTATGACGAGAGAACGTAATAGAGACAGTGTTTACAAAACTAAGTATATCGTTAATCCGTTAATAATCTTGTTGAAGAGTTTACCAACCGAAAGAAACAACTAGATTTTGAACAAGATAAGTTGGCAATGATACGTTACCATCAGTGGCGGGCCGTGAAATTTTCACCAGGGTAAGCTGTCTCCTATGAGTAGGTACATACGACACTAAAATAACATTAAGTAGGTACCAATTTTGTGCCAGACTAAAAAATATTTCAATAGAAGATCACTAGTTTAGCAAAATTAATATGTAATTACGTTACGTCCCAAAAATTTGCTAAGCAGATGATTCAGGCGCTGTATGCCAGAAACAGAACTGAACAGATCGTTGTGGAATGGGGATGCCTTCCTCTTCCCAAAGCACTACATAATAACCTTATTCTGCCTAACTAAGTAAATACACTAAAAAACAAGAAACTACCTGATAATACCTACCTTGTGTTTGCTCCAAGTTCAAATAAAAACAATCCCGGCGAAATTCGTCCGCGACTCTGCACTTTTCACTCATATTTAGTTCAGAGAATCGACCCACATTTGTAAACAAACACTTTTACACACATCACTTTCACACCTTAGTCTCCATTTTTGTCTAATTTAATTATTCTATTAAAAAAGGCGCGAATACATAACCTAAAACAATGCATACTCCAATATAAACAAACAATACTTGCAATATGTCAACATGGCCGGCATCTCTCTCGCTCGCTCACACATCACTCATTCTCTGTCGCACATATTTACGCACTGTCATAGCATTCTAGCCCTTATTATTCCAATAATGTATGAAAAATCGCGGAAGAAGCTGCGCTTACGCTGTGGCGTAAATTTCTCCATATTTTTCATAGTAACGCTCCGCGCTAATAGACCGAGGTGAAAGGGATGTATACAGAGAAAGAGAAAAAATAGGAAGCTTGAGGTCTAGCAGCTTCCCCGGGCTAGACGATGCAACGAAGCGGCAACGTCCCATGAATTTGTTTTCGTTGATGCGCTAAATACTATGTTTTGATTGGTTGAGGCGAAATTTGTGTTACCTATCGATGGAACGATGATGCAACATTGCACGAATTTGTTTTCGTTGACACGCGGAAGAATAGATTAATGAAAGATTAGTGTTTTGATTGGTCTAGAGCGAATTTGTGTTTTCGATACACATTTTAAATAACCGAAAGTCTGTTATAGATAAATTGCCTAATTTACAGTACCTACGTGACGACTAAATGTGTTATAGATACCTAACTACGCTAATTGTTTTAGTCAATTTGCCAGGGTATGCAGAGCTTATTTGCTTCTATGGACGTACCGCCCCTGGTTACCATATTACATAATTTTAAAGAAAAAAGTACCGATTTCTTTCCAACCGAAAAATAATAATCATCTTAATCGGTTTTTGAATTAATAAACGATGAAGTTATCTGCGAACAAACATAAAAAGCATGGATGCGATTAATTGAGAAAGTACCTTTGGAGAAGTTAGCAAGTAACTTAATTTTGTCGTGGCCTTTACGCGGGACTTCTGGACTACGACTGCGACAGATTAAAACATTGACAGTATTCGGAATATAAAACGACAGTTGACCTAATTTTTTGACTTTTCTTGTTAGACCGAACTAGCATTGAGAGTAAAAAAATCTTTATTGAAAAATGTCTAATACCTGAGTTTATGGCCGTTTGATGCTACTCTTCGATAATTATTTTTTCTCACGATGCATGTGAAATGGAAAAAAATAGAAAATGTACAAGTGAAACATCTTCATTCATCTTGTAGAATTCTCCATAAAACATATTCACCTCCCTGTATTTTGGACAGCACGTGTTGTTAGATGTCATAGTTGAGTTATATTCAATGGCATTCGTCTACATGGTAAGGTCACAGAGAGGGACGGAGGCCACTGACCAATGACCAGGTGCCACGACATTTGTATGTACATTTCCTGCCTATGGTGACACTCTTTTAACCCGATTTCCGCTTTGTGGATGTCTTGTACTATTTTATTGATGGCTTTAGGCACCTACTAATAACTTCGGTTGATGCAAAATCACTTAACGGTTTCGTGTTGTATACATATGTCTTGTTTTGGGATATAATAATACAAGATAATAAATCTTGTTTCGTCCATCGGCATGCAAGGTGAAAACACAAAAATTGTTGTTTTTGGGAAATCGACTTTTCAATATTTTTGTTTACGATTTTCTCCATATTTTTTTTTCAATTGCTCTCGACTGCAAATTTATTCTATTTTCTAAATGTACCTACGACTCGGAGAAATTAATACTTTGTATGGCTAACTAAAAAACGTAAAAAAATGTGCAATGATTTGATTACAAGAGCTAGATAAAGAAATCGTCTGTTGTCCAGTGATCGGATACTTGACTTGTAAGGTCGTTAGTTCGAGACCTGTTGCAGGACGTGTACCAATGGGACTCTTTTCTAGAGATTATGTACGCAACGCAAAGCTCATACGGCCCGCACCCTACAAGGCGTGTGAACCCTATAACGGCGATAGACTAAACCCCTGTCACGTTGGTTAATACGCGGTAATTTGCGTAGCAAGTGCATCTGCCCCGCTTTGGGATTAAAAGGCGTATAGTGTGTAGGTATGCAGAATGTTAATAAAGGTGACACATTTGGCTATATTCACCAATTCATCATAATGAGAATTATTTAACCTAAAAATATTTTTATCGAAATCTAATAACATAGATAGCTTTTGTAAGTATCTCTTGAAAATTAGGAAATTAAACAACTCCGCGTCATTTCACAACCCTATTACCTAATGTCTACAAAAATACATTTCTCAAAAAATTAAGAAGCATTCCAAAATTTATAGGCAATATCATGACTGGCCAATATATTTGGTCATGGACGTCACTTAGCTCAAACAGGTTGGCTGGTCGTTTTTCATTGTGAACTTATATGGTCAAAAATGTCACTAGAAAATGTTGCAACATTTGTTTTATCATGTAATACGAACCACTGCGTGCAACTTCAAACAATAAGATCAGCCCACACAGGTAGTTTGTAATAACATGCATATTTATATAAAATACAATTTATTTCTTTTCGAACGTGACTTTTGTGGGAGCTATAAGGAAAAAGTATCAAAATTTTGTGTCTTTTCCCAAAATAAAGTACGTATTTACGTTACTAAGTAGGTATTAATGCCGTGCTTCAGTAATTTCAGAAACTTTTAATTAATTTTTGTATGATATTTCCATATCGATATTTCGAAACATAGCACTGATATCGACATTACATCCCGAAATCTTTTTCGTCCAGTTCTTGTTTATTTTGATCTCGTCTTGAATACACGATGAAAGAATTTGCTTTATGTACATCGCTAAGATAAAATACACGAACACCTTTTTGTACCCTGACCCTACCTTCGATGCCTACTTGCTTATCAAACGTCAAAGCGATAAGTGGTGAGCCTATCGCCATTATTGTTATATGTATGCTATAAATTCAGTGATGCCTATGTAAAGTTGTAATTTGACAAAATATGTCCCACACGGCTATAACAAACTAAAAGTTATAGATACCTATAACAAATTTAATATGTTCGAAAGAAACGTATAAATTCGTAAATTACACAAAGTATAAACATATGTAGGTACCGCATATCTCCTGCACAGTACTATACGCAATGAGGAAGGATAATACTGCGTGTGTGTGAATGAACCGCAATCTTCAAGTGGAATGGTCGTCGATAAGCCAACGAGACTTAATTCCATTAGTGCACTGAAACAAAGTCATGTGAATACGGATTTAATAGATACATTGGACTAATAAAACAACCCAAAACTTAGTTTGGGTGAAATCCTAACCAAGAAGATTTTTGTAGAATAATGATGGTTTTTTAAAGAAGAAAAGAGTTTTAGGATAATTTCAAAGAAAAATCGACCGATTTAACCAGTTTAGTCGCTCGGCTTTTTAATGTTGCACTGGATTGTTCTGGTTTCCCATTACCAAAGACTTCCTATCATGGGAGAAGTCCCATGGTCCCATTTGGTCTGTGAAATGTCTTTTTTACAACAAAAATGCAATATATAAATTATTGAAATCGGTTCATAAAGGACAAAGTTATCCGCGAACAAACACCAATATATATATATATGTACATATATGTACGAATTGAGATTGAAAGGAGTCTTTCGCGAAAGAAGTCGCTTAAAAAGTACAGATGTCTGTCTAAGCAACGATTGTGTCTTTCTAATAACATTTTTGTAAAAGCGACAAAATATTATGCAATGCTTATTATGCATGTTTTATAAGAAAAGGACGGTTGTAGTAAAACATTACATGACATTGGTCATAATCATAATCACTATGAAGTGTTAAACAATGTTTAGTGTTTGTTTAAAGAAATAAATGTACAGACAGTCAATATACGTCTAGTCGTAAATAACCCTGACGGGAGTGTCTTGAAAACACTGTCAAGTTAACAATATAATAAGAAAACGGTTGTTCAACATCAAACGAGAATATTATGCCTCCGACTTAAACACTTTCTAAGAACAAGAGAGAGGTATGTTAAGATCGCTTTTCAACATATTATTGTTTCTTTGTTTCAGCTTTATGGTCATACACAGTTATTGTCATATTTCATCGTCAATGACAGTCGCTAAACAGAGCCGAGGAGTTTTTTTTTCTGTAAATCACGTAACACACTGTGTCTTCTGAGTTTAGGTACGGTACTGAATTCGCTTTCTGTACAATTGATTCAGAATTAAAAGTGGCGAAATCATGACATCATTTCGAAAAAAGGTCGAACGAAGTACCTTCTAAATTCCACTTGAAATAAAAAAGTAAATTCACAAAGAAATATGTAACCGATCACCATAAAGTGCTTTCAATTAATACCGTTTAGATTATAAGAGATGGGGAAGAAATCCAAAATTCCAAAAACAAAAAGTGTGTATCGGTGCAAAATTCTAAAGATATTAACGTTACATTGAACCGGACAGGTTTTTAAAGCGTTGTTGTCAAAACTGCATTAGATGCTGTCAAATGCATTGTACAAAATTCCCGGTGTCGCTTGTGTGCTGAGGATTACTGTCAGGCCAGTTCAGACTCGGGTACACAAGACGTGATACGAAATTAATTAGCACTGCTGCTGTACTTATTACTTGTGGCCACGATGAGCTTCACAGAAACCAGTTATCGTGAGCTGATGAGCAATAAACTTATACTTAGACGTGGTCAGTTTGTGTATGAGGTTGTATGTTGCAGAATATGATAAACGTTGAGGTAAATACAGCATACGTTTATATCATAGCTCTAGCCGACGATTAAGCTATACTCTCACGTGGAAAGGATCCTTTAGGGACACAATGTCTCCTAGCCTGAGAATTGAAGCAAAATATACAACGTTTAATTGAAAACATTGCCGAAAGTTTTTTTTAATCTCAATGAACAAGCGTTTGACCACCGTCCTGTCTGATGTTAAGCAGTGATGTCGTCTACGTTGGAGCACACTTGTTCATTAGGTCCCTAGGAAACTCTAGAAAATCACTTAGCCCATGATGAAAAGAACTTTTCCCAAGGAACGCTATGTTAAAAACGAAAACAAATGTTCACTTCTTCATATAAAGTGGCAATCAACTGACCGGTATGTTTGTATGAATAGATTATTTTATTTTTCATTTTTGACATAGGGATCCTTGGGAAAGTTGTTCGGTATCCAACGTTTTGGATTTAACCTTGTATATCTATGGAAACATTGTAACGTGTTATTTTTTCTTTTTTTTATTTCAATGAACAAGCGTTTGACTACCATCCTGCCCGATGTTAAGCAGCGATGTCGTCTACGATGGAGCAGACTTGTTCATGAGGTCTTTAGGAAACGTGCGCCATGATGCCTTGTAGAGCAATTTAATAATCACTTTCACATGCCGACTATCACGTGGGTCAACTTTCATTGAGGTGTTAAAATTATATTAGTAGTTGTAACCAACACTTGGCACAAATGTACATACAATGTATACGTAAGGTGTGTGTCAAAACTAGCTGATTATCCAGGAACAACCTAAGTCATTCGCTCGTTTTGACTTTCTAATTTACATGTGCAGCCTCCGCGAGTAATGATGGAAATTAATAGGAAAAATAAAAGTAGTTTAATTTAGTATACTTTTCATAATAGCTTGGATGTCGGAGCTTTTGATCTGATCGTCCAATAACTGCGTAATTGTGGGTTTCGTTTCACGCCGTACCGATTGTTAGGGGGTCCACACACCGGCGATCTCTGAAAATGCTTTTCTGTATTTTTTTTTGTCGAAATGTATGGAAGTGTTAGAACCGAAAGAGATTTACCAGGATCATAACACGTGGAACGGACGGGACGTATACGTCTGTATTTTGTATGTTAACGTCTTAGTGAAAAAGTAACGTTCAGTACTAATATGTACATGTTTTATTAGAAAATGTGTCTACTGTTTAGCGCCATAAGTCGAGGGACGTCTTCAAATTCATAAAAGAGTGGAAAAAGGTCTGCATGAGCAGATTCAGGGCTACTGATCTATCATATGTATTTTGATATATTTCTTCAAAATTATTTTTGCTTTTATTAAGTTAATTGAATAGTTTGGAATTGGAATTAGAAATTGCCATTGGAATCACACTACTATAGTTGTATAATTATGGTTTAGCTTCATCCGCGTTTAATATTTTAGTACGGTAATTGCGAAAATTATTTCGAGTCTGCGGCCTGCATTACGGAAAGCAAGTGTTTTAATGAATAGGTATTACGCAGGGGACGGTAGGTAGGTACTCTATATAACGTAAATTTTTGATGTCTTATTACCAGCTGGTATTTTGCGCAATGAGCTATATTGAAATAACTACGAGGTACGGATTAAATTAAATAGGTTCAATGGAAAAGATTTTTTGTAAGTAGAACGTGTTCGCTGCTCTTTATTTGTTTTTTTTTTTTGGTATAATAACATCGCGCTCCGTGTTATTACGTTCTAAAGGTGTTTTGTTATTTAATATGCAAAATATCACGTGTTTGCTAGTATCCTCCTGTGCGAATTTATTATCGCTACCCCTTACTTTGGTACCTTTATTAAAATTCGCCTTAAGCACTGCATTCCCAATTTTCCTTGGCGCTTCCTTGAATAATTTACTCGCACGACGCTTACGCGAGCTAACTTTAATCCACGGCGATTTATCGCTTTGGGCTTGAATATATTTGTTTTGTTCGAATCTCATCTGCTTGTTCTATTGTGTGTCGGCATCAGGTGATATTGTATGAAATGATGTAGCGTTCGGGTCATTTTTAATATAGGTTCTCTTGTAGCCGAGTCAAAGTCGGCGAAGTAATAAAAAGTGTGATCGATTGAGTGGTACCTACCACATCCGTTTTCGATATCGAGTCAGTTGGTGCGATGAATATTCAAGAGATGGGTCCTTAGTCGAGGGTTATGGGTCAAGTGAGCTACAGCATAATGAAGCAAAGCTGCTTGATAACACTATTCGTACTGCATCTTGGTATACTAACAAAATATATCCGGATAATTTTCTATTACTTCGTTTACATGCGAAAGGTATGTTTGTTTCTTAAAATAGGTTTCGTAATAGTACATTTTTAGTTATTTGTTTCTTTAAAGAAAACAAGGCTTATAGAAAATTAGAAACCCGCACTTATTAATTATTAATTAAAGAAAATCATAAATAACTAGGTATTTAGGTACTAATGTTTAACTTAAAAATATAACGGAAAAAAAAGGAAAAAGAAAAAAAAACAAAGAACAAGCTATAAATAACTACTAAACTTATATTATTGCATTGTTTTCTTGTCACTGTTATTATTATTATAATTGTTTACTTATTGACTAGGTATATTCATCGCGATAGATTTAAAGGACATGACAGTATTTCGGAAGTGGGAGATCCTTGACTTAAAACCTTTCGAGAAAAGATGCTTTTTTAATTCAAACTTAGATTTTTTTATCTTGTTTTATATTTTTTAGATAAAGTTCTTGTCACACGCCCTCGCATACTTTCATACGCCGAATCGTAAAAAGAGGAGCTTCGCAGTTATTTATTGACAAGGTTACAATTGTTTTGTAGCAGCCATTGTATTGTCTACCAGTTTGCGTTTAGACCGGGATAGAACCCCCTAAGGATACGTGTTGCGTAAACTCAACGGGCATTTACGAAGGAATTTTGCGCGGTGATGTTCTATTGTTGTTTACATTGACTGACGTATCCTCCATACGTTTAACGAGTTCACGCGAAGCACTAACATCGCGACAAAAATTCCCTACTTCACAGTCTTTGTAAAATTACACGGCGAGCATGCTAACCAAAATAACAAATATTGCAATTATGTTTCTATGTACTCGTATACATGGTGAAGGAAAATACCGTGAGGAAACCTGCACACTGAAAGTTGTGTAGTATCGTCTCCTATGGTGACATACGTACTCTTCACGCCTGTCTCCCAGAAGGGTAAGCATAGATTACAGATCTCCATTTGTCCTGGCAAACCCCTTTCGTATTCGTTCTTTACATAATCTCCGGTTTCGAGTACATCACCAATCTGGTAAATATGTGCCATGGCTGTCATGCCATGTCTGGTAAATGTCAATGATAGCTACCTAAGCTTAACCCTCAAAACCTTAGTGGTAATAGAGGTAATAGATGATTTGTTCTTGTAACTGCGTTGTCAGTTCACCGCCCGAGAAAGTGTTAATGTGTATAACCGACGTGACTCGTATGTGTTGTCCTCAAGGTTATTGTCCTAGTCGAGAACAAATCAGGCTGTTTAAGACAGTAGAGAGCTTTACCAACAGGTCTTTCGGGCAATGTCGATACGTAAATATGTATTTATAATTTGTAATCAAATGAGGATGAATCGTAGGTTAATGAGCATTATGTTTGTCAATATTTACCGTTAGGTCGGAAAACGGAATATCCAAGTCGGCATGTGGCAGTCTCAGTCCGTCCACAATCACCCAACATTTTTATGATTATTATATTAAAAGGGCCCGGATTGACAGCCGAGGCGCTGCGATGTCGTTACCAATATTTTTATTGCGTGTAAAACCATCGGCACTTTTTATACCGGCCGACATAAATTCTAATACGGTGTCCATTTGGTTGTATCTCTCGACAGTCCTAAAAGGCATGGGCATAATCGCCTTTCTGCTTTTACAAGGAACTCATTTCAATTATCTGTGGATTTTATGGAGCCGAGGCCGGGAGGTTTCGGGGCGCCCAACTGGGCTGGACCGTTCCTAGTGACTCTACACTTAATCGGAATTGATTTAATTATGAATTTGGAATATAGATGCATTCGTTTGTTTTTATAAAATACTGTACATTAATTTAGAAATCAACCTTGAAATAGTATGTGTTCGGGCAGTGGTCAGAGTGTTCGTCGAATATAATTAATAATGCTTATAATTCCCGTATTCTTGTTAACAAACTCCAACGAAACGGTTAGACCGATTTTTATGAAAGGTTCTGTACATACAATTTTCATCTAATACCTTGTCGGTATACAAGGGTGACCTCTGTGGCGTGAAAGGGATTGTGACAGAACGAACGTTTGCCGGGATAGCTAGTGTCTTTATAAAAGTAACTTTAATTTCAATTGCGTCGAATTGGAACACGTTAGAACCACGTGTTCCTACTTATATATAGGTAGGTACATCCTCAAAACATATGTACGTATGGAGGGCGCAGTGTACGTAAAATGTCCAAATTGATACCACTTGAAATGTAAATTCTAAAATATTTAAATTGGTAACTGATGTTTAAGGCACAAAAAAGTATTAATAATTTACAAGAAGACAACGCGGAGAATATTAAATTCTGGAACGTTCAAAACACTTGCCGCACTTGTCAGATTATCAAAGGGAATAAACCTGTATCAATGATTCGAAAATTCCTTACCTTTTTGTATTAGAATGATACGGAGGGGATTAATATTGTACAACTTGATGGCACACGACAAATGGACGGACGCGACTAACTAACTTTGGAGGAGGCTTTATACGGCATGAACATATCATTTTTTGAATCCAGAAATATAATCAATACATAAAAATAAATTCCCGCCTCCCGCTGCTGTCTGTCCCTATGTATGATTACATTTTTAAAACTACGCAACGGAACTTCGTGTGATTTTCTGTAGGAGATGATTGATTGATTCTTCGAGTGATTCTTAAGGAAGGTTAATATCTATAATAAATTCATATAATAGTAGAGAAACACTGCAAATTTTGCAGGTATATTGGCAAAATAACGTTTGCCGGATCAGATAGTATCACAGTAAAATACTGCAACGTTGATACATTTTGAACGGTCATTTTTGTTTCTATTCTGCTCTTTCTGTTATTAAATTTCTTGCTTGGTTCTTTCTTGCAATATATTCATGGTATGTTTTGAGATATTTTCTCCAAAATTCAGTGAACTGAGGATCTTGGAACTAAACGCGAAAGCTGGAAAGATAAACGTTCGCGAGAAAAAGATTGGACGTCTAAGCGAGTAAGAATGGAACAAAACTGTAAATAAAAAGGAACCGACTTCAACTAGTAAAATTTGACACATTTAGATATGCTTTTCTCATGCATGCCATTGTCGGAAAATAAACCAAATATAAATGTCATCAAACATAAAGTACCAACTTTCAGGTAAAAAAGCAATCGGTTAACCCAGTCAAAAGTTTTGACGTAATACACATTAAAAAATACAGATGAATTGAGGACCTCCTCCTCATTCTTTTTTGAATTTGTTTCAAAATATACCAGCTCAACATTTGTATGGCCTGTCCATTAAAACATACCTCCAAGTAGCAGCTGTCGTCGTGGTGGAGGGACACCAATAATGCAGGGCGTCGTGTCACCGATACGGGCGGTCATTCAAATGCCACTCTTTTTATTTTTAGACGCTTCTAACTTGTCCGGAATTGTCCTGCGGTTGCTTGCATGGGATTTCACCGTGGAAAATTATTATTGCTACCAATCATAGTTGAACTGAATGTGATTGAACTGAATCGCTTTCTGGTATAAACGTATGCATTAGTTTTTTTTTTGTATTATGATCGTGAGACTATAAGGCGATGTGCCACGTGTTACTGTTATCTGGTTTGTAAAATATTTACAAAATACACGCACCTAAATTCAAATAGGGAGTTTATTGGAGAATTATTGTTACTATGATCGAAGCTTCCTTTCTGTGACCATCACATTCGTTACAATACGCGCATAAAGTCCAGGTTAGTAAAACGGTGAGCACCCACAAAGGCAGGTAGCACGCGCGTTTATTCTACGACGAATTCTTTGTGGAAATTAAAACTAAATTTAATTGACTATAACAAAAGACAGATGAATCTGGTGGTCACATTCTAACAAGGTCGATTCATCATCTTGCGTCAATTACGGCTGGGCCACTGGGTTGTTGCTTGTGAGACCATTTCTCATTTACAACTTACGATTTGTTGAATTTAATTAGAATTTATTTGACGGTTTCTGTGCGGTTGTGATAGGCAGAATTGAATGCGGAAATTATTGTTTTGATATGTTCACGCGGTTTCGTGTCACTACATTAGAATGATTGTTAGAAGAGAAGTTAAATGAGGTATATTGATATCTAATTGGTATGACAATGTTGTCGCGACGCCGTTTAGTTGCGTTGTTGTTTATGTTCGTGTTGTTTTCTTGATATTTGGAGACGTCGAAACTATTTTGTTTACGAATACAGCTTAGGCATCACTCGGTATTTCATACAATAAAAACTTGTACTACATTTTCTAGTTCAGGTTAGGAATATGTACACTAACATGCGGCGTGCTACCTTCGGTTTATCTCTTTTCCATCAAAATATACGGTATTCGTATGTACCTACATCTGGATCCAAACTGTCACTTTTACGACCAATATGACAGTTTGGATCCAGAAATACGATTCTATCTATTTTCTCTTACTCTAACACTCCCTCATGTCGTCAATATTGTTGTTCTAAATGTCAGTTTCTGATTGCAAGTGTAGTTGTTTTTGGTCTGAGTTTATTATACAATGTGCTTGCTTGCTTGTTTGACATTTCGTTGACGTGTGCTAAGAGGGTTTCATAGTCTCATCATTGTTTTTGCTTATTTGAATGTATTTTGTGTGCAGAGGAGCACCCATGTGAACAATTAGAGCTGAGAATAAAATATTTTTATTTTGTTTATCAAGAAATCGCGATTACGAAGCAAGCAGGGCCGTTTCATGTACTTTTTTATGGTCTTCTTTCATTTATGAAGTGATTACATAAAAGTTTTAGAATCGTGTAATCGCCAATACAGTTTTGCTCGTGTAAATTTTATAGGTAAGCCTGTAAAATTGAATAGTACCTACACTGCAATCCTTGAAATCTAATTAGGTAAAGAATTAGGTCGCAACAAAACAACCGTAAGCGGCAGAGTTTTATAAAGATCTGCCAATATAATTCCTCTAAATATATATATTTTTTTACCGTTCAAAGTCTTTGATTCAGCTTCTTACGTGGTAGGAACTTCTAAGTAAGTGGAAATAGATAAAAAAGTATCTCGTTCAGTTTTATAACTCGTTAAAGTTTTAAATGCCTTTGAAATTATTACTTGCGTGTACGACAAGTAATTTGATGCCTACTTACAATTTTCTCCTAGAGGAACATTACGATCTGCGCAAGGTTTTGCAAGGCAAGTTTCTTTATCAGATATTGGGTTTGAGCTGGGACCGCTATCGAGGCTGCGATCATCGTTTACTGCAAGCCTCATGTTCAGACTGATTCTTATCTATGTTTGCACATGAATAAACACATGTGATATTTCCCCTTATTATTATAATTTTACATAAGTCAAGTGCACTATTGGAATTGGTTTTGCACCGCTACACACTTTAATGTAAACAAATTTAATGCCTTTTAATATGAAATGTCTCGTATTAAAGTCTTCTAGTTAGGTTGGTAGCTTGCAGTTCCTTAACAGCAATTTCGATATCAAGCCGAGATCTTCCGATCTGGTATTACTGATACATTCCACTGAATATCACTACATCGTAAAATTAATGATTTCTAGCAAAATAATTCCATGTTCCTCTTCAATTCTTCCTAAGGTTTCAATTAACGTGCCAAAAAAGATTTTCTGATATTCTGATTTCTTGCAATACACAAACGGATGAATTCTACTAATGTCTCATCATCATCATCATCAGCCCATACTTGTCCACTGCTGAACATAGGCTTCTCCAATTGCACGCCACTGTGCACGACACAGATGTCTCACCATCCATATATATTTTCTATAACAGCATGCGTATTAATAAATGTAAGCAAAGCAACCCGATATCATTACAAGTTCTAAAAGCAGCTGCCCTTATCAAACAATTAACCAAGAAGCTTGAACATCTAATATATGTATCGGCGATCGGTCCGAGCTTTCAAAGGCTGCATGTCTACGGATAATACTGCCGACATCGCATGTGCTTTGCCGTTAAAACCAACTCGATCTACACTTTGCGCTATCGTTGACTAGCTGTTTTTTACAATATGTATCACTTTGATCCGGTACTCCTTGCACAGTATTAATATTCATAGGTCAGTTAACATTTGTGGTGGTATTTTGCTGTTCCCCAATAAACAAGATCTGATAAAGACATTACAGTCAAGGTTACTTGTAGTACAAGGGCAAATTCAAGATTCTAGATTCTGTTAGGTTTTAGTACATTAATGGTATTATTACAACTTTGTACAATGTGTACAGATTAATATTATTTAAGATTTATTTCGTTTACTTCATTGCTGGGTAGCTACAACTACTAGGCAACATCTCGCCCGGTATGTTTGTGAATTTAATCGAAATTTTTATCCAAATTACATACTTGGCTAACAAGAATGTAATATCTTGAACAGAGAGTTTTCAACAATGATTTGTTTTGAAGATGTAACAAGAATAAAAGACGAAAAAAATGATAATATCGTATTACATTGAACTATGCATAGTAAGATAGTTGAATTCGAAACAAATGAAGTTATTTCCACGCTCTAAGAGCAAAACACCTCGACTACACATTGAGAGTATCTTTAATCGATGCATTATAAGATAACAAACGTCGAATGCAATGTTCATAAAATGATCGGATTTACAGCTCCCCGTCTTCAACCGATTAAAAACAATTATACCAAGTTGTAAAAACTTTACAAGGTGCAGGAATGCTTGAGTAAAATTAATATCATTTTTCCTGCAACTGAATTGATTTCGAAACTTGTTTTTAAGTTGCATTAAAATCTTTTCCTTTTTTTTTGGTTGTTATAAATGATTATTTAAGTAATTCTGTAAAAAAAAATACGGAACTTCCTTTTCAGACCTGATCCTGATCATTTCAATAATTGTGCTATTCAACTGAGATTTGTGAACTTTTTAGGAGCCATCATTGCAATTCATGCGATATTTTATCTATATCGAACACGGAAAAAGGCGTTTGACTGCATATGAAATATTTACCTCTAGACACCATAAGGTTATCGACCCGTGAATCAGTGACTTCCGCGCTTGTCAAAGCAACAATGCACTTAAACCACTATCGGAAAACAAACAAAAAGCCAGTAACAAATGAAGATACGGCGTTATTCAATGCACTCGAACAGTTTAATGAGTGAAATGAGCATTCAATATCAGAAATAACTGTTGTAATGATCACATGTCAAACAAACGATTTTGAAATAATAAGCTACCTGTAACAGAATGGGTTATGATCGTTTATTCATGTTTTGACAGCTGTGAATGATTACAATTGTTTTATTTTGTTTTAATGAACGTTTAAGAATGCACCGCCGAATAATCAGTTACTTTATATAATAATCAAAACGTAAGAAGTAGTCGGAAGGCGACGGGAATGCTACCAACAGGTCGTGTGTAAGTACTAATTGAAGGACAGTTTAAAAAACTCTTTAGAATGTTTGCGAAATTATCTTGTAAGTAAGTAGTCCACAACAAAACAGTTCGGACAACTTAATACACACGTAGATGTTTATGGTTAACTTACAATAAATCTTCTTTATATCCATACAAAAGTATTATCGCGTTTATTGCCCCTGAAGGTGGGCCTACCTACTCAGAGGAGTAAATTTCACAAAACGTATAAAATTTTTACGATCAATTTACAATTTAAATTATTTTCGAAACTTCATCTCAAATGAGATTTTTCAAAAGTACAATCGAAGCAAAAACCTCCTTGGAACGTAAATAAACAATGATGAACACGTTCTTTAAGATCTTTTTGAATCGTTTCGAAATAGACGTGACTATTACCTATTACCGAAGCTTTGCCAAAACGTTAGAACAAATTACGGTACAATGGTTGGCTGTCTCACGGATGTTTCTGTTTAGGATATACCTGTTAATGGGCGCAGGCGCTGGTATTAGCATTTCTGGCTGCTTTTCTTGCACTATAATCCTTTATGTCTTAATTTACAAAAGACTTAACGACCTACCTCACGCAACTCTTTCTGGACGGTAAAATTTTACGACCCGTTAATTTGAAGTACGACTTTATTTTTAAGCCCCCGCACTTAATATTTCGAATAGTTACTAAATGCAATTAAAAAAAAAAGTATTCTATTATACTACTTACATGCTATTCTAACATGTCTATTTTAGTGCTAAAAGTGATATCGCCTTCAGAATAGCTTTAGTCTATTGTGCCTCTCCCGACAGCGTGTAAAATTCATCAACTTTTTATGTTTCCAGTTTTACTGTGCCCGTGCTGTACCTACTGGTTATTTTTTTTTGTGTTTTTTCGCCGAAGGCATCGTCGGGAGTTGTTGTGTCATCTTTTACTGCGGCAGTAACCTTACATTATTTAACATTGTCTCATAACGACCTCATTGTTATGATGTTTCCGCTAAAAGCAATTACATAATAAATATGATAGATGAACACATTGCCGTTGTCGTTAGACCGATCACAGTTACTGGACCTAATGATACACTGGACAACTGAAGGATCTCTTATCAAAATTGAATCTTAATCGCCGACGACGCTATGAATTCATAAAACATTTTAATTGTATTGCTTATGCACGGAGAGTATGTTCGAAAATAAATTGTCGACGTGGTCGAAGCGTAGGACGTTCCAGCAGGTTCTTCAAATGGGCCAAATGTCACTCGTCTTGTTGAACAATGTTTGTACAAGAACATGGACTTTGTACGCACTGGCACTTGTGACTCTTGCGCAGGAAATCGTTAATGACATTCAACTCTTGGATCCACACCTGAGTGTCGCGACATTAGAATCATAATATAGTACTTACTTAATGTACCTGGAGCTGTATTAATACACGATATAGATTGCGTGGATAAAACAATGTCCTTGTAAATAGAAATAAAATGTTTCGTCGATATGTATGCATAGAGATATTTAATCGGATTCATTTAATAACTAGTGTACTTACCTAGTGCATTAAATTATAGACGCAGACCTAGCGATCAGAAATACACACAATCATGCCTTTTAATCTAAAAGGAATAAAAATATCCGGCGTAGACACGTGCTAAACAAATCATCAATTTAAATTTGCAACGTAATGGGGAATTTTCTTTGGAGTTCTTCTGACAGATTTTCGGGCGGAGAACTGTCATTACTGTCATACTTTCCAAACAAAATTTGACAGTAATGAGAGAGAAAATCTCCAAAGAAAATTTCCCATTACGCATAGACCTGGTTTTGATACAAATTTCACACACAAATTTGTCATGATCAGAACTAAACAAGATAAAGTAAAGTTGACGATCAAGAGTCCAAAAATTTTACATAATAATTAATCGTACTTTGAACCTAACGGTTGTAAAACTATTTATTTTAACAATTATCTTAATATTGCTTGTAACAATTGTTTCGAATACTGTTATTAAAAAGCCGGCGACACAACACAGGAGTGTGTGGCAAAAAAAAATCTTGATACAGTTAAATTGTGATTGATGATGCATCGCGGCAAGTCGCCGACGTAAATTGATTTAAATTTAATGCTGCTTTCGCCATTCGGACAGCTGACGCGCGTTATCTCACATTTTTTTGTCAGATGAAACAGCGGACACCTTATTTCGTGGTGTTATATTTCGAAATGTCTTGTAAACAAAATCCCATTCATTGTGTGGAGTATGAAGTAACATCCTTGTAGAACAGAAGGACTTTCTTGCACGTAACTTAAATGTTTCGTACCTAATTTTGAGTCTTGTTTTGATGAATCAAGAATCACAATACAAGTACTAACCGAGTAAACCAGGAAAAGTTTAGAGATTATTATGATTATTTAGCAATGACACACACAAAGATCGTGGTTACAAAAGTACTCTAAAAAAACTTCGCTTTCCACACACTTAATTGGATTTTCTCTTTTATTCTCCAGATGTCTTTCCCAAAAACAATCTTTAAAGCAAAACTGTATGATTTGTCATCTGTAATCTAAAGGGAGGAGTTTTCTTAAGGTCAATGTTGTTGGATAAATGAAATAGGCCGAGTTCGTTTCAATGTCGACAAATTAAACTGCCCTTGTGGCATTGACAAGTAGTGTCAAATGTCAATTAAGAGTGTTAATTCTAAAATTTTGTTACGTGCTTGTCATGCCATCTCTTGACCAAAGTTTTATTGAAGTATGTGATGACAATGTGGATTAGTCGATGAAGATTATAAGATTTTTCGAAAGCTGGTTCCTTGTCTTAGGATAATTTTGCTATTGCCCGCTGTATCTTCGAAGTAGCGGTGTGATGAAAGCGGACTAGCGGTGACATATCAACTGGATATGTGCGGTCAGACTTGCTTTACTCACCTTTTTGCCGTGGTTAATCATGCGCTGAATTTGTGTTCTAGAATTATTTCAATTTTCTTCCTCATATTATTTCCAGCCAGTTTGATTTTTGTTTGCTTATTTTTCTTTTTCTGCTTGAGCCAAGTTGCAAACGTGAAGAATTATTTTGTCCAATTTATATGTAACTACCAACGGACAGGTGATTATATAGTTATGTATATACTTAAGTACCATAACTGTTTTTGGACTGTTAGACCAGGCCCACTTAGTACGTTGGTTTCCTAAATTATGTTCCTTGTTTAAGGTACGTTAACACCAATACTGTATTCCGGACGCGTAGTCATAGGAACCACAAATTGATATTGCTTTCAAATTCAAGTTGCTGTGATTTTGGAATACTAAACTGGTCACGTACTTAAATTTTCGGTTTCTTGAACATTAACGACGACGGTGGGATTGAATTTAGTGTAGCTCTAGAGCACACGGATATATTTTAAAGCAATGACCTTAAAGTTTGATACACTCTCCATATAATATATGACATTTATCACGACGGAAGCAGGAACCAAAATCTTTCACGGGAATTTCTTCATGGTACGAAATTATAACTAACATATTTTCAAAACTAAAATTCCGGATCAGATACCATACAATAGCTTTCTTCGTAATAAATACTTGCAAATTATTATATTTCATTTTCGATGTGAAATAATCATGAATATACTCGATCAAATTTTAATGCAGAAACCGGCTTCAGTTTCGAAAAAAAAACAACAACAAATAAACAATATTCGACAAATTATGGATTCTCAAAACCGGAATTTATTATCATAGTATCTACCTGAATATTAATGTCTCTAAATTATCTCCTCGACAAATTGATTACCCAGTATCACTCTTGATATCTTGATGTTATGCAAAACAAAAAAGTTATTTGTATCTATTAAACTGCAAAGATTTATGCCATATGAATATTGCACAAATTTTGCTATTTTTTTTTGCAACTGGTAGTGTTACCTTGGGCCTGTTAAATAAACGTGACAATTGTCAATTAAGATGACAATTGCGTTTACACTGAGAGACGGATCGAAATTGACGAGAAATTATGAAATGTCAGTGTGATTGACCACTGTCGTGTTTATTAAACAAGTCGCAGGCAACATGAAAAACTACCTCGGTGAAAATATGAGAATATTTAAGCGACAAAATCACTGTATTTAAATAAAATCTGCATAGACGTCTAGAAAACGTCCCCCGTCATTTCCGGAGCGAGTAGTCCTCTGGTCAAGGTCGTTCAATAACATCTTGGAATTTTCTTATCGCATCTACCCCCCGAATTTGACAAGGAACCTCGAATAGTCTGCGCAAACGACATCTCATTTCGTATTCTAATTTCAAATAATATGTTTTAAACATATCGTCGCCGGCCATTTTATTGGCGGCCTCCTAATGTGTAATGTTACTACTATAACAGATGGCAGATGTCTCTCCTTTCGCAAACTAGTTTATTATATCATTATCAAAGAACTAGTTGCTTCATATTTTACGACGGGCATATTACTGATTTGATTAATTTAGTAAAAATATTAGCTCGAAACGTTTGTTTTATTTTTGTATTGGAAGAATTATAGCTGTGAAATATGAATTGATAACAACGTATACTCACTCATGGAACAAGAACATAAACAGTGAAACATAAAAATCGGTCAAGCGAAATTGGCATCTAACACTGTGACGCTACAATTTGATTTTCGATTTTATGAATACCGTTTTATATAAGAAAATAAGGAGTTACCTAAAACATCAAAAGTAGATATCTTTTTGCGATGTGATGTCGCTTATTGTTCTGAATACTTTTTTAATTATTTGATACATTTGAATATAACAAGGCCTGCCTATTTCATGTTATCTACATGAGTAGCCCTATGTTTTGTCACATTGCAAGTAATTTTGACAATGCCGTCAGTGTTAACCTGAAAATACCTCAAAAATCGTTAAATCGGATTCGTAGAGTGTTCGCTGTTTTGTTTCTTGCGAATTAGACTTGTTTGACTGGTTACATAGTCTGGTATGATCGGTATGGTAATTGTAAGCAAAACCAATATTTACTCTAAATCCACCGTGGCCTCTACAGCGTGCATTTGTGTATCAAAATGTCAAGTATCCAATTATTTTCCAAAATACTTTGAATTATTAAGGATCCATCAGAAAGGATCCCATGCTGATCTGGCCTGTAAATATAATTCATTCATCTAACCTGCCTTTTTTTCCTGGCATGTCGTAGGAGCCGTCTTGCCGTTTTTGGGATCTGGAGATTTATTCAGGCTACGAGCTAGCAACTTGTAACTGAAGACCTATATTGACATTCTTAACTGTTAGTTATTTTGAATGTGGGAAAAGGGTCCTTGTGATCCTAAGGTTCTGTACACCCCTTTTCATTTACCTTCTTCCCCGTCTGTTCCCGTACGTACCTTTCTACGTCTGTACGTATGTATGGAGAAAAGTTTCCATGTATTGATTATCTTAAAACACTGTTAGCGGTAATCGGAGATTTATTTTAAAGAAAATATTCAATTAAGGCTACGACCTCTGAATTAATCCAATCAAAGAAGCCAATGAAGTGTCGTAACCGATGGCGATAGACATATACATAGACAAAGGAATAGATCGAATGTAATCTGAGATACCTTTAAAACTAATGCCGAATGCCTATGTAATAATAGCATGACATGTTTCTTGTAAGTACACACATCAAAAGTGTCTAGGGATCAAGTACATTTTAGAAGATAGCAAACAAGAATATATTTTACAAAAACTGAATTCATTCATAATTTATTCAAAATGTGGTGATAAGTCATTGATACAGGCATGGGGAATTAGGTAGGAGACCAATCCAGAAGATTAGATTTGATTTAAATAAATAAGATGTTTTTAGAGCTAAAAATTTTCTTGATCTCTAGACACTTTTGATGTGTGTATATTATGATATATTTGTGTATTTCTTTATCTAAGCCATTATTACCTTACTTGTACATTAATGTATTTATCATGGGACAGGCGTTAGCAAGGTTTACATTCGGATCGATTACAACGATCGAATGAATAGAATACAATTTGATTTTATTTTGTTTTCAATACTAGGTATGTGAATTATACCTAGCTTAGAGATGTTCCTTGTCATTTGATATGAAAAATCGAATTTAGTCCAAATCCGCAGAATTGAAGAGATCCTACTTACAATGTAGTGTGAACCAGGCTATTCACAAATCACATGCTTAAAAAATAATGACGAGGGGGAATATGTCTCACCTACAGTTCAGATATTATCGAAAATAAAAATTTTGTATTCAGCTCTTCACATTGTTTGGTTCTAGCTAAATATATTATTACAAATTTATGTATTTCCTGTGTATTCATATGCAAAAGTGTTGTGGGCTTTATAATAAAGCTGTCATTGGTGGAAATAAAGGGAAATATATCGCCATTTTAGTAAACAAATTTTACAACCGCGTGTTCATGAACTTAACGGTCAACGATATGTTCGAATACTATGCAAGAGTAAAATCAATCATGTTTTGCAAGTGTGAAAGTAACTGGCCGTTCTCTTATTGGCTACTTTTCATGCAGGCCATTAGACGGGCACCTGTGATTGGTCCGGCACGGTCTCCTGGCCGTCACGACTACCACTTCCAATAGTTAACAGTTCATTCTAACAGGTTGAATAATAATTTGTTTGCAAATTATTCAACTTAGTTGTTATCTATTGGTCAACTCGGAACAATGGTTCGTTTATGAATTTGTTCCACGAATCGTTTGCGTGCAAGTGGAATAGGAAGGCAAGTTGATTTTAATGTGCATTTACTTATGCTTATTTACTTCCTGGTCGCGCAGTGTTATATCATTATATAGTGTTATTCATTTTATATCTTTAATATAGTAATTAAAAACGCACATCAAAAGTGTCTAGGGATCAAGAACAATTTTAGCTCTAAAAAAATCTAATTTATTTAAATCAAATCTAATCTTTTGGATTGGTCTCCTACCTAATTCCCCATGCCTGTATTAATGACTTATCACCACGTTTTGAATAAATTGTGAATGAATTCAGTTTTTGTACAATATATTCTTGATTGCAATCTTCTAAAATGTACTTGATCCCTAGACACTTTTGATGTGTGTATATATTGTGGTTAATAGAATACATGTGTCAACACTCCAGCCCAACATTTCTTGTCGTGGGGCGACCGAGGGAACTCTCCAGAGGACGGGCAGCAGCGCTCTCTGTAAGTTAAAGTACAACACCTTGCGATCGCCAACCCGCCTGCCAAGCATGGCGATTATTGGCATTTCCCACCAAATGATCATGGAAATCTTTGGGGGAGGCTCTCGTATAGCAGTAAACGTCATGTGGCTGATAAATGTACTAACAACAATAAGCATGATCATAACGAATTTCAAATACAAAATATATTCTCATAAATGACTCGAGATAATAAATAATAATTCCTTACGTTGTTTATGTCTATTATGGCGTGACGATAAATAACTAGGTATTTAACCATTGTACATGAACATAGTAGGCACTGTATGTTACATAAGTAAACTTAGACCTCGATAAATACAATATTCCATGGTATTCCCCCAACTCTCAGCTGCATGTGACCTATGATTTGTCATATCCCATTGAGGATTATGGGCGCTTAATTATACTTGATTACGAACTTTAAAATTTCTTGAAAAAAGGAAGAAGAAAATACATCTTTTTTATGTTTGTTCGCGGATAATTTCGTCATTTTTTAATATATTGTGATGATTATTTTGTTTAAATGAAGATATTTCAAAGGTTATATAGATAAATCGACGAGAAATTAAAAAAATAATGTAAAGAGCGTCTAATAGGTACTTGTAGAAGTCGGTTCTTATTTCTTTAAAATCATTAAACCTTTACAAACAAAGTTATCAGGTTGTTGGTTCTTGGCTTCAATAAACCACATTATGATGAGCAAGGCCGTTTGATCGAGTTTAAAGTCAACTTGCGGTTTTTTAGTGCTTGATTTGTAATTGGAATGGCGTGCGGTTGTTTGTAATGTACGTTAGGCCTTCGTTAAACACAGTTCCTAGGAAATAATATTTTTTTAGGGATTAAAAAAAAGTGGAAATTACTGTCCATACCTATTGCATCTATTGTTAAACAATGGTACAACATCCTCATCGTCTGTCCATAGTCGTGCACTGCTGCATATAGGCCTCTCCAATTGTTGACCCACCAATTGTTGGTCCCTTAGTTAGGCGAGCCGATGATTTGTGCAAGATAGCTGGCAGAAGCTGGATGTGAGAAGCCGAAAACAAATCACAGTGACTTGTAGAAGACTAAAAAGTGAAGATTATCATATAAAAACAAACAAGTATAATAAAGATTAATTAGACACATTGAAAATATGGCTGAACAGTAAACAAAACCATTGTTGACGCAAATCACTCTCATTTTGACGGGTTGTGCGTGACCATGCATATATTTATTTGTGACTTAATTGACACGCCCGTAAATCTTGTTTTATTACGGAAATCATATTCTATTGGTAATACGGTATGTATTAGGTACCGTAATCTTAATTAATATTGAGATACGCATCTTTTAGACTGTGGTATCGTTACGAAAACTTGTTAGCAAAATTTCCACGAGTTCAGGACTTCAAGAACTACATTATTCTTGGTCGTGATTATTATCTTGAAGCGCCCTTCACTTCAAGTACTGACCGCGAACTGTGAAGCCGTTGAGCTTTACATTGACAATATAGAATGATATCTCAAACATTGTAAAATGTATAATTTATGAGCTCAAGTCAAACATAGACTGCACGAGCTGAATTTGAGCATCAGAACGATGAGGTCGTACAAAGTCGTAACTTGGCGCATCGTTTTAGCAAAAACCTTACGTACATCGTGTTTCCTTGTGTCCATTCTCCTCACATGTATGGTGTTAGAAAAGGACACGTGGGTGAAGTTATTTCGTGTGTCCGTTATTATGCCACTATTTGTTTGAGGAGCGGCTTGCCTTCGGTATGCAGTTTACAAACACGAATCATCGTATCGTTTCCAATACGAGCGTTGTGCAGTTTTCGTTTTGACGCTTTCGAAGACTTTAAAGTTTGTGTGAATAGAAAGCTTCGCATCTTACTCGCGTAAAATCAAGATATTAAATAGCTAACTGTTATAATTAGAACAATAATTACAATTTAAAAGCATCCATATCATTCATAAACAATCATCTCAGCTGGAGCAACTCAACAACGTACTTGACCTCAAAATGTGTGAAAACGATTAATAAAACTTTACTAATGTTATTAGCAGATTTTTTTCTATTATGATACTGAGGGACAAGTCTGCTTTTTCGATAATACCTACTGTAAATTATATTGCTATAGATATTTAGTGCAGCAAATCTGTGGTTGTAAAAAATTAAACTGAACCTAATCTCGTTTTTGCTTATGCTGTTATGATCCCTTTTTCTTAATCTGTATATCGAATGCTGGTATTGGCATAAGGGTTGGTACAAATATCACAATTATTAAGCAAAATAAATTCTTCAGCGAATAATTTATATCCAATACATTGATTCTAATACACTCATTAAACGCTTCGATATGTAAACATTTGAAATATTGCCGTCTAACAAGTGTGTTATGTAATTATTTGTTTTGCCTGACATTAATGTGTTATCCGAGTTACTAATTGCATTGATCACGTCGGCTTAGGACATAAAGTATGAAAATAATTACAAATAAACAAAATGGCAAATCAATTACTTGACAAATGTACATATAAGTAATTATGCACAGTGGTTCCTCTTGTGATGTTTAAGTTTTTTTTTTCAAAATTAATTTCCTAAGGGGGTAAAAAGAGGGGGGGGGAGAAGTAATTATGATACATAAATTTTGGATTTACGGTTCTAAAACTTGGTGGTAGTATATTTTACCAAAAATATTAATACTGAAACTGCGCGAATGAAATATCGCCTCATTGTCGTATTGAGTAAAATAGTGTGGACATAGACATAAATTCATTTATCTTTATATGTCAGTATAAATTTGTGACTTCACGCCTTCATTATCAAAGCGAAGTATGCAGAGGCACTTGCTAAGCAAATGCCCACGGTCCATTGTTAGTGCAATCCCTGATTATTACCTCTGAGTTCAATGGACACTTTTCTATGACAACTTGTCTATTACATCCCACTTCGTCTATTATTCAAGCCATACAATGTTACTCTTGCTAACATTAACTGTAAACAACGAGAAATCAATAGTTTCACAATCAATTTGTGCTAATTGTACGAGTATCTAGTTTACAATACTAGTACATAAATAACTCACTTATAATATGATTCCATGTACAGATAAAGCAATTGAAGACGCAGTGACTTCCAGTCTAATAATTTTTGGGACTTGAATCGAAAAATTATATTGAAATTACGAAATGTGATGCAAATTTTTATCTAGATCATCGCACTTATTTAAGTTTATAAAGACGCGTAAAAAGTGTATGAAAATTATACTTTAACATCCTTACTATTAAACTCAGTTTAACTTAGACTTGAGTTGTTACAGTTCTATTAAAACTGGTTATTCTGTATTTGACGTACAACTGACAAGTAAAGTTGAGCTTGGTGTAAGTGGGGAATATCGCATTTATTAATACGATCCTTAAAGTTTTTTTTAAAGTTGTGATACGCTTTTATTTTATCAATGATAAAAGTTGTTTTAACATTATCAATGACAATTAATTTTCATTTACGAAAATATAGTAATGTCACTCTACAAAAAAATGATTTATTTTTGTCCTTAACTCTTTAACAGGCAGAAGGTTTGTTTAAAGTTCATTTATTTTAGACTGCATTCCAACGGACTAAGGTTCAAAATTAGGTGGGATTTATATCCCCTCTGCCTGGTAAAGGGTTAAAGTTATTACACAGTCAAATTAAAAGATAATTTTCAGACACTGATTAACTTTTAGCTCATTTTTATTACGTCCCAGCTTATATGCTATAACTACAGTAGCGTAATAGCTTTAACCTTAATATTATTTATACCAACGTGTGAAGTTTCTTTTATAGCTAAAGGTTTTTTTCATTAGACCATAATAGTTCCACGGAAAATTTCCATTGCGATACGCAAGGTTTAGGTGTCATGCGCCAAGTAAATCACACCTTTGATAGTCCCCCATATACATACAACTACCTATGAACGTATATAAACATTTGTTTGGAAAATGTTTATCAATTGGCGCCGTTGCAAATCATACATCAAACATACCTACGGACTGGACACAGTTTACTAATGTATCTAGTTTTAGCACCTTCGTTGGGTTCCGTAGAACCTGTGTTACGTGGGCCCATTTGTTATTGGATCCGTGTGCGTAAACAATTTTATATTTAACTAGTGGACGCCCCGCGATTTCAGTTCTTCATACAAAATATAACGCCCTTTATATAGCGACGCGACCAACAGGATCGGGGTAAAAAGTATCCTATGTCCGTATCCCGGTTCTAAGCTCCCCACCAATTTTTAACCAAATCGGTTCAGCCGTTCTTGAGTTATTAATGGAGTAACTAACACGACTTTCTTTTATATATATAGATTTATATTAAATCTATATTGTTTAAAAGCGTCTGTGGTCCAGTTGGTCGGATATATCACTTGTAACCGCGGTATTGGGAGGTGGCGGGTTCGTGTCCGGCTACTGGACGTGTACTAATGGGACTCTTTTTCAGAGCCTATGTACGCAACGCAACGCTCGCACGGTGAAGGACAACATCGTGATGAAACCCGCACACCACAAGGTGTGTGAACCCTATAACGGCGATTGGCTCACCCCCTGTCACGTTGGGTTAAAATACGCTTGGTGAACCGTGGGCATTTGCTTATTAAGCAAAGGCCTCTGCCTACCCCGCTATGGGATATGGGAAGTGTATTGTTTACAACTAACTATATATGTAGTATATTACCTAACTATAGTACCTATATAGATTTGTATAATTGTACATATTTCACTTCACTTCATCAGCCATACGACATCCACTGCTGGACGAAAGCCTCTCCCAATGATTTCCATGTGCATTTGGGGGAAAATGCAACTAATCATCACGCTTGACAGGCGGGTTGGCTTTCATTACGTTTTAACTCACAGAGAGCGCTGTTGCCCGTCCTCTGGAGAATTCCCTTACTTATTGATTTTCTATTATGTCATACACATCATGCGTGATCGGTTTTCGAAACGGACACGACTTCGCTAAATCCTTTTTTTTGTTTAATTTATTATTGTCAGGATAATATTTCGCGTATTACTTCTAAATAGATCATGTGAATGATGATGATGATGATATATGTATATCAGTATGCATAAATCTGTTCGTCATGACCTAACTTAATTTAGCGAGAAACGTATTCGAAACCGAAGAGGATGTATGAAGAATGTGGATGGGGCGAAAGGGATATGTCAGGACCGTGAAAAATGAAGATCTGTAGTCTCTGCCAACTCTTCTAAGAGACAAGCGTGAGTTATGTTTGTAAAGGTAATAATTATGTTATAAGTAGATACGCAATTTTACTATTATTGATCGAAATACATTATGTTGTTTATACTGCTTATTTTAGAACAGAGTACAGTTATGACCTACTTAAAGTATAGTTAATGACCACATTTTCAACGATAATAATTCTTATTTCTTCCGCTTTAAATGTCAAATCACTGTAAACCGGACGTTAACTGTAGGCATGGTGTACCCTTCACAAATGTGCTAAAGTAATAGTTACCATATCGATTTTAAATATTGACATTTCTAGGTATGTACATTTCAAAGACTACGGGGCCAATGATAGAGCCTTGCGGGAAGCACCAAGGTGACGGTCGAGTCGTTTCGCGCGTGAATTTTGCTATGAATCGACATCCTCGAAACTGACCATGGTTCAATGTAAATAAATATTACGTGTAATAACTACAATGTTGAGGAAGCAGGTTACTGTGACATATTGACAATGACATGTTTTTACAGCACTCTGTCTAATGCCTAAGTTTGTTCTGCGTAAAGTACATAGTACAAACAACATATTAGTACTAGCCTCAAATCGAGACGTTTCAGTGTCACTGCTCTTTACTTTATGAATACTTTTCTTGTACGTAACCATGTGTGTTATGTAATATAATCAACTACCACATGTTTACTGTGAAGAGCTTGTACTTAGAGTTGGTATATCTACATTGGTAAGTACCTAAACACTTTTATTTGAGTACCGGCCGAGTTGGGTCAGAGCACCAGCCTCTCGGGCATGTTTTTGTGATGAAATGAGGCTTATTTTGTTGTGTGCGTCTGAGTGTTTTATCTATCTATCCAATCGTATGTTTAGAAGTATTAGTAGCTATATCCGTTTCTGAGACACATTGTGTGCGATGATGACGTTTTTAAAATACATCAGGATATTATTCTAATAAATATATACCTTGTTTAAACAAGAGTAAGTCCATACAGGAGTAACTGAGAAATCGCTAGAGAAAAAACCCAAATAGCTAATTTAGGTTATCTCACGTGTTAGGCGCTGGTCATCGACATAAGGTAAACACATCTTCTTGTATTCGGGTTTCCTCACAACATATTTTCCTTCACTTTATGAGCATTGTGTTGCGTTTTCAATTCTGAAGTTGTGTCCCAATAGCATTTTAGTGAGATTACTTTTACAGCTCATATGTCTTTTTTATTCTGGTTTTTATAACTTCACCACACAAAATTGCAAAAGCATAGTAATGTGGAATTTTCTGTCAAACTTAGTTTGGAAAGTATGACAGTAATGACAGTTCTCAGCCCGAAAACCTGTCAGAAAAACGTCAAAGAAAATTCCTCATTATCATTTCCTATATAACTTGTTTACGGGGTAGACAGAGGTTTTACTGGATCAGGGATCAAGCGTGAATAGAAGTGAGCCCAATGCCGTTATAGGCTCTTCGCAAACGGTATGTTTTAGTGAGAGCTATGTGTGAAGTAATAACTTTGTTTGCTGTACTTTCGTAATACTTATTCATATTATTATTATTGTTATCTCCTATAGTGAAAAAGTATTTCGCATTTGTCGCACACTTTTCAAAGTTTGAAATATATTCAAGAATGTGAAATAATTAAAAGCCAATAAACTTATGAACTTGAAGGGGATTTGTAACCAGCAATAAAATTATTAAGCCCTATAAATTTATTTATCATACATTCTTGATCTAGTTATCTTAGAGTGCCGACTTCGAGTGTCTGTAATTGCGCAAACTGATTTGAAAATTCAGATTTTATTTGTATTAAGGGTACCGACCCAATGGTCATAATATTTTATGTTAGTCAATAAAATAAAGTAAACAGGGCCTCAGTAAAGCAGCAGTTGTTCCTTTGCTGCATGTTTGTATTGTAACTGTTGGAAGTAGCCAGGTGAACGCGCATTGGCCTACATTGATAACCGGCGATTGCGCGTGCGCCGACACCGCTGCAGTATCGTCCTGCAACAGAGTTAAAATGATTACTTTCGGACTATCGGCTAGACTATACCTCAAATGTTGCATTTTACTTTACTTTCTTTGTAAAATGTTGGCTATGTCCTGGAGGTAACAAAAAAAAAACGAAATCATAAAGCGTCGAAAAGTCTACGTTATGCGCGACTGAAATATTACTTTTCGCTAATGAAAGGTGGGATAATATTTACTTACAATTTCGAGATTTAAAAATGTCATATTCTGTTCGTCTACACTCATATACCACACCAAAACGAATACCAAAATATTTATGATGTAATTCTTATAAATTTACTGTGATCATAAATAAATTATACTGCAAACGAAAAGTCTCCGCGTCACAGATTTTCACGGACACATGAAAATTCCTAGAGTGAAAACTTTGTAAGCGGCCGGCGGCCGGCGTCGTCGGCGAGGCTTCGCACGCACACACAACAACAATCACTCACACAACAAAAAAGTTCAACTTATAAGTTTATAATCAAGCGGCGTTTTTATCTCGCAGTCGCAGGGCGCTCGTCGTGTGGCGCGCATGTCAGTCGGTTACGTTGCACCCGTGAGCGCGCGTGAAAATAAAATACCGCTCTCCTGAAAAAAAAAAACAAAAGTATTTGCGGCCAGCTTGCAACTTTTGTAAAACTGAAACATGTGATCTTAATTTAAAAAAAAAACATACCTATATACAATGAGGAAGTGATGTGATTTTTTTTTCTGCTAGGGTATCCTGAAATTTCTTTTCTGCTGTACGTTGTTGACTTCAAATCCTATTGTTTGCGCTCATGCATATTTTGCCGCGCAAAATTTTAGTAGTGTTTGTTCCGTGCTAAGTGTGTTTGAACGTTTTTATTGTATGACATTGAAGTGGATTGTTTAGCTTTTCGTGACCGTGAGGCTGTCGACAACTTCAGTTAGATGTATGTTCTACATAATATACAACGGGAAACAACATGACGGCAAAGTTCGGCTATGTAAGTCTCAATTACTTTATGCATAACTTGTTTTAGTAATTTAAGTTATTAGTCATTATCCTCGTCGGTTCCTTATTAGTGCGATTAACAATAAAATGATGCGTATTATCCTTGTGTCTGTTTATTGATTTTTTTTTAAATCTTGTTCTTTATAAATGTAGGTATTAAAGACAGAGATTTTAAACATTTTTAATGAATAATTTGGACGCTATGTTCACGACGATGACACCTTTTTAGGTTTTTAGCATAATTTGAAACTACGTTATATACCTACCTAATAAAGTAAATGTTTACGATTTCCGCAAGTACCTACATATAATGTACCTACATTAGCTATATCAACATAGCAACATTATGAACATAATATAAAATATAACGAGTGGTACCTTTTCGTTAACGAACCTAGTAGGTTTACACGTTCCTGCCACGCTGGATCTTTCCACGCTAATACGCACGCGCATTTATATTAAATATTTATACATATAAATACATGTAATTATAGGTATTTGATTACCGCTCATTATGTATGTTTTCGACGAAGTAGGTATCTACATAAGAAAATATAAACGTTTTTTTAATAGCCTGAATATTGTGAAAATATTTTGTTTGTTTAGCTAAAAATTGTGTAAGAAATTTTGAAATTTGTTTTTTTTTTAATAGTATGCATGAATGAATATATTAATGAACGTGAAAGAAGCAAAAGAGACTTGGTAAGATTGTAGCAAGGTGAGATCGATAACCCTATGTTTACTTTCTTTTTTTTAAAATCTTTTGTGAGCAGGCGTTTGACCACCATCCTGTCTGATGTTAAGCAGAGATGTGGTCTACGATCGGGCACACTTGTTAATTAAGTAACCATGCCTTGAAGACTTCCAGACTATACTGCGCATGAAATGTCTATACGTTGATTAGAAATGTCTTATTTCGTATGGAGATGAAAAATTTTCTTTTTATTTCCCAGGAGCGTCTGTGGTCCAGTTGGTCGGATACTTGACTTGTAAACCGGGAGGTCCCGGGTTCGAGTCCGGCTACTGGACGTGTACCAATGGGACTCTTTTTCAGAGCCTATGTACGCAACGCAACGCTCGTACGGTGAAAGG